>DWGJ01000374.1:0-32039 GCA_018246895.1 Aspitha aspitha aspitha
TATATCTGTTTCGTCATTCTTTCATCATCCATTCTCTCCACATGCCCGAACCATCGGAGCATTCCCTTTCTCATTTTGACACCGATGCTCTCTTTCACACGTATGCGTATGGTATGTGCTATGTGCCGTGAACGAGAATCGAACCCGTTACCTGTTTCAATCGCGCTCAGTACACACAAGTATCTGTAGATATATCTTTGTTAAAGATAAGATAAGACATTTATTTGCATTAAAACATTTAAGGTGTTATAGAGTTATTAGATCAATCCATACATTGCCTTGTACGGCGTACAAATTTAACAAATGAATTTAAGGTTTATTTAATTATTATTACTTATGATTACTTAATACTCGAATATATTAAAAATCATTCAACGAACTGAAGATAAACACAAACGGTATATTATTAGAGAATAGTAAACACACACGCTAACAAAGTACAGTTTAATGAGGACAGGTAAATGACGCGCCTTCCTCGTGGCATGTTCCACCGTGGTCTCGCGAGTGGCTCCTGTGTATACGGAAAAAGATTAAATCCCATATAAACAATACTTGTCAAAAAACCAAGTCTCGCAACTCAGATCGTCCACCGTAAAAAGGTGTGCAATCCAAGTACTCGTAATACCAAGCCGATTATTAATTCATATTCAGACCCTACTTAAGGGACCTTCTATTTTATGTTGTTACTTATCTATGTAACCTAACAACATCTTATAGTGACTATATCAATATTTAAAATCTATAACGTTTTAACTAAATATATTGACTCGGCCATCGCATGAAAACATAATTTAACTCAAGTAATACACATATAAATTAAAACTTTTAGCACGGCAGATTACTTTCTTCTATCACAAATAAGCGGTGATAGCTTAGTGGTTTAAAATTCTCTAAAATTCTTTAAAAGTCTCTCACTCCGGTGTCTGGGTTCGATCGTGGCGCGCACCACAGACTTGTTACGTGCGTTTAAAATACTTATATAGATCGTTTTATTTTACTGAGACATATGTTTGACTAGGGTGGGAATCGAATCCACAAGCTCCGGTTTTACTGTCAGGGTTTCTAACAACTCGACCACGAGGTCAATAAGATTTGTACAATTTGTAAAATGTGTAAATACAAATATTTCTTCGCCGGCTTTTTTCTCCCGGTCTACTATAGCCCGAGGGGTGCACAAAGCCAAAGTACGATGACTAAAACATGACTTTTATTGAGTGTATGTATGTATATACCTTATAATGAATAAAAGAATTTGAATTTGAATTTGAATTTGAATTGGGTGCGCAGCGAACGGCACGGGCTCCACCATGCGCATGGAGTGCGGCGAGCGGCTGCTGGTGCTGGAGACGGACGCGGGCGACGGCTGGACGCGCGTGCGGCGCCAGCACACGCGCGAGGAGGGCTTCGTGCCCACCACCTACATCGCCACCACGCTCTACGCCGAAACCGCGCACGCGCACTAGCCGGTAACCGCGCCCACCCGCCCTATCCTTACGTGCATCATTGTTGGTATCTTTGTGTTATTGCACGGTTTTCATAATAATGATATACATACATACATAGATGCTTTTGTTACGATCACACATAAATAAAACACACAAATGTTCGTTCTGGCTGAGAATGGAACTCACGATTTCCAGGTTAGCAACCGACGTTTCCAACCACTATACTGAATGACCGATAGCATGATTCAACTTTTCTACAATTCAAGAACTTGCAAAATTACATGAATTCCGAATGTGATAATGTTCGTTTTATGAACAATTAGCATGCAAAACGTTACCGCAGCGGCTGTCGATGTCCTCGACGCGTGTAGTTGATCACGTGCGTGTGTGTCCCCAGAAGCGTCCGCCGGCGCGCGGGCGCGGGTGGGCGTGGCGGCGCGCGGGGCCCGGCGACGGCTCCCGAACGTGTGCAATCGCTGTCGTGTCGCTATCCGCGCGTTCAACGTTATTTGTGGCCTATATATCCTAAAGTATTTTTGCTATAATTTATCATATGAGAAGTTAGAATTATTTTTTATAATATATCTATATACTGATTCGACTTGTGGCCCGGGCCGGCGACGGACGAGATGAAATCATAATAACATTCCATGATCTTATTTATTGTGTAGATTGTCAGTTATTTGACGTACATATTTTCATGTATTGTCGTGTATTGTAATTTTAAATAGTCGTAACTTTAATTGTAATATTTTGTAACACGTCTAGATCTTCGTTGTGCCAGCCTTTTACATATTAAGTTTTTTTTTCGTACTTACGATAGTGGTTATGTATGTACTTTTGCTTTTATGTGATTCCGCCATTGAATTATCGAAATTATAGCAAAAATAGGTTAATTATTAATAGTAATTATGACGTGTAATATATGTAAACATAAACAATTGTCAGATTTAAAAAATGAGAGATATTACCGAGTTATGGAGTTATTACTGTATCCAATATCACATTGTGTATTATAGAACGCTTACGTTAAATGAATCTTATTGTAGTTATTAATGCTAGCTAAATGTCGTAATTAGCCAATGCTATTTTTGGGATATTTGCTGTATGCAAGAAACTTTAATGTATTTATATATAATGAGATGACGAATGGATGGATTGCATTTGGTTTTTATATAAAAATAATAAAACTATTATGATGGACAATGATTTCGTGTTTAATTTATATCTCCTTGTCGAAATTTAGGATACCGTGACCTCGGCTAACTCACGACGACTTAAACGGAAGGTTTCTTTATAGCAATTACGCGGCTGTGAAATATTAACTCACGTTGCGCCTAATAGCTGATAATTGCCGATAACAAAGACGCTTATTTGCAATTCGAATGTGTACTTGTACTTTGAACTTAGCCATTATGAGTGTCCCGTGCGTAGAGAGGCAGCCTTGCCGGGCCGTTAGCCCACTTTCGAAGTCCGTGACACGTGGCTTGCACAAGCGCATCGTCACAACATTGCACACTCGAGTGAATGGTGTTGTTTATTAATTTACTAAAAAAAGTAGCTCATACAACGTGTGGACATTACTTAGTTCTGTTGACTGTTACTGTCTATTTACAAATTAAAGTTAAGATATAAGAATATATATAAATAGTACTTGGCATGCGAACGTGCTAAGTTGCGCAGCATTCGCTGCTCCATTGGCCGAGTGCACCACCTTCCGCGTCGCGCCACGCAATGCTTGTGTAACAAACGGCCGCAACGCCGACTAACTTTAATTTACTCGTTCATTACTGAGCTGGCGTGAAACGATTTACATTGAAGAGAACTTGCCGAGCAATGAATAGGATTATAACAATTAATGATAATATCTAAATGTAGCGTCGCGGTGCGCGGCCCACGAATTCCCAATGTAAAACAAGTTTTGCGGGAACCGTGCGCTATCCCGAGGTCGGCGCTTGCGCAAACTTAGAAATGGTTTTCCTGCTCCGGTTGGGACTGACGATCTCGTTGCATCATGCACGCGGTCTCACGGCACTTTTCATTTAATCTTAACGAAACGGTTAAAAACTGCGTAATCGGGTTCGTAATTTGTGAGATAATCGCTAATGATTCGTTTTGAGATAAACAATTCAATGTAACCATATTACTGGTCAAAGAATCCAAACAGGTAAATAAGATTTCTTAAAATTTTAGCCTGGTGGGTTCGGAGGTATATGAATTAAAATTCAACGACGTTTACTTAATCGCTGACATAACTTTATTCGTATTTATATTTTAGTAGTGGTTACGGATTGCCATGGATAAGATTAAATATTTAGGATTACCCAAATGTTTTTTATGCGAATTCAAAATGAATGTGATGAAAAATTTGCACTGTATGACTGTCGGGCTCAACTATGGCTAATAACTATCCAGGTAATCCAGGTAAGTACGTAAAATAAAAATGAAGTTCACAAAAAATCCGTCAAAATTGATCAAGTCGTCCGAAGAAGAATGACAAATAGACGCGTTCCGGATTTGATATACAGGTTGTCTAGTAGACTTCCAACAAGGGAGTTCTGGGGTTAAAATCCCGCCACGCATGTCGCTTTACAAATCATAATTACTTGCTGTTACGTTCGAGGCAAAAGCACAGCAAAATGCAAAGTGTTCGATTTGCTAGAACACTGCATAATAATGGTGTTACAATATTTACAATCCTCCATAAAATATCTAGAGTTTTCGCACTCTATCCATTTTCAGTTGATTAGCGTGGCTTTATGGTCTTAACCATCTCTCAAATGATAAAATGTTGATGATGGTCAAGTTGCATTAGTGATGTGAAGACCGGAGATGAAAAATAGTACCTTCGTTAGGTAACAACAACCAATAAAAATTACTACAAAAAGGCAAGTAGTTTGTCTAACAATGCAGATAATCCGATTTAATAATATCAGTCATGTAACCGTAAATATAATGTTGTACCGCAAATTACTGCATATAACGATGACAATGCTGAGAGACTAACGCACAATACTAAACACGGAGGAAGTTATGAAGTCATCTCGGAACCGCGTACCGCAAATAACGCAATTATCTTTGTTTCAAGCACTTTTAAGATAAGTTGCAGTTCTCACGGTCGCCCATTACTATGCGATAGCTATTATCAAAACAAGTATTCTTTCCTGACAATTTTGATTCCTTCAGTTCGTTAAAAAGCTAAGGATAGGAATTTTAGGACATTATAACTTGAAGTTCTTCATTATAGAGAAACCTACAGTTCGCCTGTATTAATGTTCTCGCCTTTAAACGCAGTTTTTTCTATTCCTTTTTGCTAGTAATCTAAATTTAAACCATCCCTCTATACTATAGGTATATATATGTAATGGTTATTCAAATGCCAAAATAATGAATCAGTGAAGGGGTAATTAGGTAACTGAATTTGTACCTACAAACAAATCATTGCTGAAAAAACTGCTTAGATAGTGGTAAGCTTTTAGTAAGCTTTTAGTAGTAACACCAAATAATTTTATGAAACCTACTAATTTTTTTACATATACACTTACACAAACACTATTACATACACTTTTAAACTTATGTAAAACATAACGAAGGTTGTCTTTGAAGTGTAATTAGGCAAGAAGAACGTGGTCGTTAAAGAATTACAAACACTTTACCGAGAGTTTTGTTTGTAATGCAAAAGGTAAACTAATAGTGTTGACACCAGAGTCCTTATAATTACCTAGTTCTTCTTCCTATTGTTATTAATTTCTTTATTGCATCAACAAAAAAATTAGATAGGTAGGTACATATTATACAGTATTACCACCGATGGTAGCAATCAGTGATACTAATGAGAATAAATCATTGGTATCACTTGAATATGTTTTATACAGCTTTTCTAGTTCCAAAGCTGCGAACGCATCGATTTTCTAGAAAAAACGTATGCGAAACAGCATATTTTAGTACTTTTTGGAGCTCAGCATAAATACTTTACGAAGCTTACATCGATCAAACGAATCGTCAGCAATCAGTATGTTGCACAATTTTACTACAGGTACTTATTGGCTGTCGCAAGCAACACAAACAAGTTCTATGCCTTCTCAGTCTGTTGTGATTGAACTGTGTAGAGCCGTAGAGCCGGTATCGCTGCGGTTTTAGCAGTTCTCTGATGCAATACTTAACTATTTTTGCCAGTTCTCAAACTGAATTGAATTGAAATTCAAATACATAGTGTGTGTATGTGTATTTTTAAAAAATAATTTTGCAAACAGTTTGAAATGGGTTTTTTCTTAATTTATTGAGTGCTTCTATTAGGTATTTTTAGGCATTCCAATCTTATGGGCCAATTATAAAATAAACCTCTATTTTATACGACATGAACTTTTTATATTCTTCGTTTCAAATATTATAAAGTAGCACATGAACCATTTCAATGAAGTTTGCAAAACCTACATACATATGTACATAGGTGTTGCAAGATAATTATCGGTTATCTATTAGTACCCAAAACGTATTATTGACGACAACATAAACTGTTGGTGCTTATTTATAGGCTATTGGTACGTATGTATCTATGTATGTCGACACACGCATACCTGAATCGCACGTCTGCGTCTAACTTTATAAGATAGTGCGAAGGTAATAAATATTAAGTGATTTACTGTAATAGTCTTCGGTTGTTGAATCGGTTTTGCAAAGTTTTTATGCAAGTTATATCAACATATCTAGTTACGGACATACGTAAATACCTACATGTTCCACCGTAATTATACTTTACAACTGTTAAGTAACAATTTGCTTTGAAATATCCTTGACCGAACGTAAATGCTTATAAAATACATGAAGGCCGTTTAATCAGGCGTTTGGTAGAAAGTTTATTTAGTCCGCTAGTACACAACTCTTAAACTCGTTACGGTTTTTTTTTCACATGGCCAAGTAGGTAATTTGGCAAAAAGACACGGAGGATTTCAGCCTATTGGAAAACTTTTGTTAAGAAATCAATCCGGCTGTCCGCAACCCTTCACACATTCATTAAAACGGGTCGCTTTGGTCGATACAGAAAGCCTCAAACTCGTACTTTACGCTACTCCAGCGCGGATCAGCAGCTTACCGACCAATCCGCCTAAGGAACCAGTATCGTAGCGAAATGGATTTAACAAAGAAACCATAGTTACCTTCTTTTGATGTTACTGTGTCGATGCAATCTTATTGTTCTTTGTGAATTATTTACCTTATTGTGAATCAATTACATATTAGTATTCTAAGAATAACAATGCAAAATTTTCACTCCATGTCAACTTTTACGAAGATATAATAGAAGGTAATTTTTTCCGAATGTACATTGCCCGGATAAACGTATTACACTGGCAATACTTAATACGGTAAGTAAAATAATGTAGGTATAGAATATTTCTCATTTCTGATTCAAACGGTTGTTACGAAATTAATATTTAAATGTTCATTTACCGAAAATATTGAGACAAAGTAAAGTGACAGAAATTCACAATATCCTAGTTTTCAGGAGGCTACTTTTGGTGCAATAACATACTTGTTTAGTTGTATGAAAAGCTTTTGACCCTTCAGCGAAGGTCTAATCAAACAAATTTGCCCTTAAACGGTCTATTGATATTCCCAACGCGTAGTAAGACGATTGGCTCTTCGGGTTTCGTACAAATGTGATCGACGTTGCTTCAAATTGTTCTCGATAGCCGACCAAGTTAATCCATAATATTATCAAGATGTTAACAGATAGCTTAAAGTTTTGGCGTGGCCTTATAATTAAATTATGAGGGAACCATTAGGTACATACTTTAATTTAATTATAATCAACTAATACTTAGATAAGCAAGCCTTCTATTGTATCTACAGTAGGCTGAAATATATCCTTTGAATATCGAAGACTTAGGTACATACTCGTATTTAATACTAACCACAATTGTGTTACCTGCAAAGCCGAAACCTTCAATGTCTAGCGTGTATCCCACGCACCTCCAACCATAATGCAATTATTAGACTACACTGTATAAATACAATCTAAGAAATAGACAATCAATATTTACGGAGCTATTATTATGTAAGAGATATATTTATTTTCGTTCTGGTTTTCTTTTTATGTATTAATCATAATGTACGTAAGGTTACCAGAAGGCCTCGTAGAAGAGAGCGTACGCAATGTATCATGTGCTTCATCTCCATAACCGAAAGAACGATCTTATCACTACGTAACATTTAAAGCGTCACGCGTTTTTTCATCATAGTTACAGCATGCGTGCGTTACAGCATAAACCAGGGCTTTGTTTAAGTGATAAATGATTGCCAAATATTGAACGAGGATAACTGTTACTATATTCCCTAAATTCCTTAAATATTCAGGCGGTAAGCGCCCGGGAGCACGCACTCAGGATATCGATCGTTCTCAGTCCCATTACGACTGACCTAGAGTTTGGACTTACAAGATTTAAGTATTTTATTATTTCCTCGTATTCATTATAATTTTATATTAATTCTCCTCTTATTAGAAGTACTATAAAAGTACTATAAAAGACGAATGGCGACATTTTAAGACAGACATTTCAAGACATTTCAAGACAAGACAAAATCAAACAATCGTTAACTTTTGAAGAATAAATATTGAATGTAAATTAACGTTGTACTTAAATATTTTAAATGCACAACGGTCGTGCACGCCACCTAAGTAACCCATGCTGCCCAAAACCATCAGCATCTATTGTCAGAGAGGACTAAACTGAATTGACTACATACGCCGCTAGTTTCGATTTGCATATTTCAAATAGGCACGTTTAGAAATTGGTGGATAATTAATCATCATACACAGTTATGTGGGTATTAAGTTGTACCTACAGGTCTGTAACTTATGCAAGTAATCTAAAACGGGTTCACGGGTTACCTTCAGAATTATTAACGGTTTTTAAACATCATCGTTCTTAAAAATTTCATCGCTCCACCGTTGGAGAGGGGTCTTCAGGCCATAATGATGTCCTTAACCCTTTTCATCTCAAGGGTGTATTCGTAGACTTCACACGCATTAAATAACGTTATGGAGAATCTAATATACGTGGGTTGCCGGAATCAGAGGTATGCATAATCCTGCATGTGGAATGTTTGTTGTCGAAATTTAAATGTTGTTATACCCAACAAAACTTGTATCTTTCACGTTAAGATCGTCTAACCTTTTTTCCATGATCATTATTTCTGTCTCTAAGAATCCTTGGGAATCGTAAAAATAACCTAATAAATAAATAAGACTTGCTAAAATATCAGAAACCCATTTATAGGAATAAAAAAATTAAATACATTGAAGTATGGCCGTGGAAACCTTTTCACCAGAAGCTGATTCAGCGAGGTAGCTAATATATAGTGTGTGCCTTGATACACAGTTTATCACTTTTGATTTTTGCCATCCATCAAGTATGAATGGATTTAAGAAAACACGACACGACAGGTGTCGCAGACGCAAAATAAATTATTTCCCTCGCTTTTCCGCGAACGTAACTGTTATTTTTTGGTGTCACCTCTACACCCAGGTGACTTCGAGTTAAGGCATTGAATTTCTTAGAAATAAAGAATAAATATTTATTTCACCAAGCTTAAGGTCAAAGAATAGATTTAGATATACATAATTTGACTTTATGTGTAGCCAAACAGACATTTTTTTATTATTTGGAGTAAATATTTCATTATAAGTGTAATAAATAATGGAAATGATAAATATGGTCAATAGGTATGCATAACGGTAATTTTAATTTGTTAATTTATCTATTTCTTAGGTATATAGCAAACTACATTATTTGTAGCTTACAAATATTTTCATGTATTTAAGTAGTATATCTTTATATGAATTTACCTTACGAAGCTGAAAATATCAACAAAGAAACGAAAACATAATAAATAAAGCGAATGTTTACTTGTTTGGCGTGAATTTGACAGTTACGGCAAGTTTCAGCAAATTTACCTTATCCTTACTGTTGTTTTATCTTAACATTACATTCAACGTACTGCGAAATCCATATGACCACGGGGAAGCAACTTATCTCCAGAGTACCTATGTTATGGGTGGCTCCATGGGTTATCTTTCCGTTCTTACTATAGATATCGGTATGTGTTACAGAAAATGCTTTTGTTTAGTAAAATACATATGACATATATGAAATACAACACTTAGCTTAATTTAGGATGTTTGATGTTAAATGACTGTGCAGGCTTGGAAAAATTCCATTTAGGCAACAGAAATGCTTAATAGATCATTACTTATTAATCTTCTTACAAAATGTATTCCATTTATGTATTCATTAATTTAAATAAATTACTTTTAGAATTAGGTACATGAGAAGGCATTTAATTAAAAGAAAGCAGGTGGAAAATCCTGAGAAAATACGTTTTTTTGCAAAGGGGCATTTAGGTAGTGTGGATGATAAATCGTTTTAACGTTGAATGCTGTACAAAAGCTTAAAGACGAGTAGGTACTACGATAAGAAAGGGCGTTCTACTTTTTCAGTGTAATGTATGGGTGTAATTTGCAGGGGGTGTAAATATTGCGTCTGAGCGCGTCGCGTCGCGTCGACAATAAACTCATTTGTTTGCGCGGTTTAATTAAAATCTTTGTAACTTCAACGTCTTCCTTCCTCCGTTACGACACTTTTTAATGGGGATAAAATAACGTTACCGTTAAGAAAATACACATGTTTTATTTTGCTTGATAAAATCAATCCGATAATCGCAGTTTCATTGGGGTAAAGACGGGCTTAACAAATCAGTAGTCCTACAACACAATGCTCCGCTTAGGATTGCATTGCATATTATATGTATCAGTTGTGTTTTAGTATTTTTAAATAAAAAAATTGCATACATACATACAGTGATGTTTATGCTTCGTATTCATATCTATCTACCTAGGTAAATGTTATGAAAGGGCGAATTCAACTTCAACTGAGAGATTTGTTTATTACTTACTAGATTTAATTTGCAAAATTTTATTATTATCGACAATAAAAATTTTTGCAACACGACTTTACGACAGCCGTCGGGGTGCTGATCTCGGCTAGTTTTAAAAAATCAAGACGAATAGCCGCGGTAACCACGATGGGTTGGGGTTGCGCAAAATTGTCATAACAGATGGCAAATGTTAGCGTGGAGTAAATGAAATTAATTTGGTGTAATACTTTCATACCGGTCCGTGGCGAGTGCGGCGGCAGTGTGTGCACGACCGTCGACTCCGGCGCAGCAGTGCCCGCGCTCGAGCGATCCCCGGTCACCAACCTCGCGATACAACCCTACCGATACGTTCAGTGACTTGTGGCAATCCCGTCAAAGGTTTACCTTTGGAATTTTTGGGAGAACTTTATTTTAGGTTGGTACCATTTTACTCGTCTTTACTTTTTATACTGTATTTTTTAATCGAATAATTATTTATTTACTATCCATTAAACAAAATATAGTAGCGACGTTACATTTCCATTTATTATGTATCCTATGTAACTAACTATTGATACTTTTTCCTGATATTGCATTTAATATAAATGATATCTGATCGATTAGGGCTTAAAACAAAAATTTTTTTGTCCATACGTTAATAGTTTAAATTTAAGATGTAGATAACCATTTAAGCCATTTCTCAATTAAACGTGTATGATTACTATGATATACTTAAAGGAACGCATTAAATTTAGTTTTAGGTCAAAGGTTTATTAAGCTCGCGTTATACTCGTAAATACAGATGTAACTTAGTCGTTAAAGGCGTAAAGTCGTAAAGTTATCGAAAAAATAGAATATTCTATCCGATTAATAAATGTGTGTTAACTAATTATATACTTTAAAGTGAACTTGAATAAATGCATGGAGTATAGGAAATAAATTTTGACTAGATCTCCGGATAATCTCAGAATTTTAAATGAACATTTACGTAACTGCTGTCTTAAGATTACAAATCGTAGAATTACGATAGGATTTTTTTTCGAAATACGTGAAAATGTAATTCATTGCTAATTACTGACTAATTATTCCTCTCGAACTTTCGATCAGTTGCAACGTACACGCATATGAAAACTAGGTAGTATTATCATAACCGAATTAATCAGTACAGCGGAATCGAAGTAAAAATATTGCGTCGATCATATTGCGTAAAGTAAACGCAAAAAGAACAGGTCCTATTAAGTTGCCGCTCCATTTCAGACGATGTGTGTATTGCAGTCGGCTCGTGTGGAAAGTGGTTTTTGTAGGTATTAAGTGGCAAACGACGCTATGACAAATGACCTTAGCAGCCCGTAGGCAATATCAAATGACACATAAATTTTATCGAGGGCCCAGCCGTTTCTTTCAAAGTACCTAATAATGATGTTTTCGTAGGTTCACTTATATTTCCGTTTTACGCTCGAAAAAACATAAGAGAAGCGATGGTAGAACTCATATTATCAAATAGACTGAAATAAATCCTACCAAAATTTATTGTAAGTACCTACTTACATTAAAGGAAAATTGCATCAGAGACATTAGCACAGCTAAAATATTTTTAAGTCCTCTTTTGAGGTACATACTTAGCGATGATACCCGAGAGTTTTTAAAGATCAATGTATAGTCGCAACTCGTAGATATCCATATCTACCTGCCCAGTGACATTCAAATATATAAAACGTGGGCCATCAAAGTCATCTCGTCAAACAAGAGATCCGGCATGCCTACGACTGTGAACTTTCACCATTTCTTAGATCTTCTGTTTGGTTGTCACGCTACTATTGCGTCATGTCACCCACAACCGCCTAATCTTCAATGTTTGACATGATGACATATTTTTACTACAAATTTACAGCATAAGACATATTATAAATGCTTGGTAAGCGATAGTTATCATCGATAATTCAAATCATGCCTCGAATAGATCGGGATATAGTAGGTACGAGTAGATTAATGGTAACTTAACGCACAATTCACCGCTTTACTCTCTTTGAATGCGGTGTGGCATAGTAGATTCCTTTCTGTACGACTTTGACCCTTCCGTTTTGTGCCGGAAAACGGAATCTCTTGCAACAAATGAACACAACCAGTAAACACTTTTGTGCTCCGACAATTTTACGCGCGACTTATCTTAACAGAAATAAATGGAATTCTTAAAATTTTATTGAGTTCGGCGATTTGTTTTAGTTTGAAAATTAATGTTGTTTTTCACAGATACAGGGATATAAAAATACCATAAATATTTCATTTATTAGAAAAATAACAGGAATAAAGAGTAGAAGGGACCTTTGGCGGACTCCCGTCTTGTGCTTCATTAAACATCTATATTTCCCTGCGGAAAAATACGGGTTCAAATTTTTCTAATAAAGCCAGAACGGTGATGGATGCCTTTAGCCTACTTCGAAATTTTAATAACTAAAGAATTTCGATAATATGAAAAAAAATATTTATTACATTTTTTTGTTACTGTTTATTTTTTTTGTTTTTAACAGGGTCATAATTAACAACATTTATTAAATATCCATACTTTGTTTGCACAAAAATTCTTCCGATTTATGTATAGATAGGGCCCTTGTAACTTGTAACATATCACAGTGTTACGTAATACGGTTACGGAAATATTGCCGACCTATAGTCTTATTGACTGTCTTATATCCTCAACTATGGGCAAAGCAATTTGGTTTTCCATTTTTCCACTTTGAAGTTTCTGTAACAACGAGGTTAGTGGGCCGCACTTCGAAAAGCAGTCAAATGTTATTGTGTGACTGGAATAAGGAATGAACGAAGTGTCTCGCAAAAGCGCTACTTACTCGTAAATTTATGATATATATAAGCAAATAGTCGAATATGTTGTAAGAATTGTATTTCACTTCCAAAGTGTATATACATATGTAAACTTAGGATAGACGATATTTCCGGAGCAGTACATATAAATGTATACTTAAAATATGTTTCAATTATTACTGAAGTTCATAAACAACCTCTTAATGGCCCTATGTATTGACAGATATATATACATATTAAAATATCGTAGATACATATCTCATTTTTATGCAAGAGCGTACAGACCAAGTCACAAGTTGTCGCTTAAATAGGAACTGTTAGAGCAGTTAATAGGTATTACTTGTTAATAACACTTAGTACTTCCACAAATCGTATAGTTGAGTGAGGATTTACACTTAACCGGTATCGAATTTAAATTAAGAATAGACTATGTTACACGTGCTTAGCATACACAGCGTACGTTTAGTTCTACGTATGTCGCTAAAAATGCGTCCCAGCGCTATCGTTTGCTGGGACCAGTGAACGCGAATCCAGCCCATTCATGAAACATTCATTTATTACAAAGAGATTCATGCCAGCCCAGATCTCAACCGTTGTTTTAATCCTATCTATTATTTCTAGAGGTAGCGCTTAAATATCTTGAACAGCAAACGAGCGGATCATATTTCATGAATAAATTCAATTACGTTCGAACGTTAAATATTCATAGTTTAGTAAAATGTATATCAATAAATCGTGATCGATATTCTAATGTTGTTTCTTCTCCATTGCTCCGTATTTTTCGACAATACATTGAACGTTGCACATAAATCTCCACTCTACTGAGTCAGTCATATTGCACCTTGATCCACATTGGAATATATGCGGACATTTCTAACGTCAAAGAATGCCATTTCAAGAACGACATTTCGAATTTACAATCTAATCTTGTTATTAAGATTCACAAGTATAATAGATTCATTTTACAACACCTTTACTGTAGTTTCTACTTACGCCAGATAGTTGTCTTAATTGTACCCAGTTCTGTTATACCTCGGCCTATTTTTTACGCTCGTTAAAGTATTGTAGTTCCACGTTTAAACGGAGTAATTTTATAAGTACAAAAATCATAAATGAGATATATATGTAATTGTTTTATAATATATGCATTTCTGAAACTAAAAAGATTGCAAATTTCTCAATAGCAGTACTTAGTAACTTGTTACCTAGAATCTGGTGAATTAATTTTACTAGCTACTTAATGACATGGTTAACTCAGTAAAAGCGGGTCACCTGCTATATCCTTGATGTGTTAAAGTTTACTCGATATTGTTTTTTGCAATAAAAAGCACATGTAACGGCAAATACCGTCGTTGCGGTAACCGGCCAGCTGGCAGCTTGACCGTGTACCGGATAACCGTCCACAACGTAGAACGCCCATTCATTCCACCTTACCACGTATAAACGCGTTTTGAAAACCATAATTATATGTACATGTGGTAATCAAAACCAACTGAAGGTGCCAAATTGAATTATTTCATTTGAATTTATTTTCACAAACCAATTTGTTAAGCGTAACTTGTACTTTAATATTTTAATTAATATAAAGTGTCGGTAAACAGTGTCCTAAGTTAGGTCGTGACAATTGCATCCGAAGTATTGTAGACTTAAATCGTGCGTTTTAACAAAGCCGTGTTCATAAATTCTCTTTGAACTGTTGAGAATGCTTGAACATTGAATATTTTGGCTCCACCGATGACCGCAGACGTTGCGGTCAGGCGCCCAAGACAATGTCGATGATTCCAGGAGGACATCACCGCATTCATCGCTCTGTGGATACTAACGTTTGTAAAACGCTGTTACATTATTTGAATCAAAATGAATAGACCTAACTTTTAACATCTTTATAGAAATTTCGTAACCTTGTGTTGTTTTAAAGCGTTTTGTTGAAAGAACTTATACTAAAAACGCAGGAAAATGAATGATATATGATGTCTGTCTACTACACATTTATCTTTGTCGCGTTCATTTCGTAATAAAACGGTATATTGGAGAAACGAGAAATATATTAGGTCCTTACGAAAGCCACATAAGATAGTAATATTGAATTGATATGATTCTCTCCGGGTCTATAAATAAATGTCAATGGGTTTGTCGTTTACGGTGCTTTTTGCGAAGAATTGAGCAAAAAGATAAAGAAATTCTTTCGGACAGAAACTTTCCTAATGGTCATAGAATTTCTTTTGGTCTTCAGAATAATATTTGTAGATAAAACTTACAACTTACAAATACTATATTATTTGGTTTGCTTAAGAGTCAAAACAAGGTTGTGGATTAAAATGACGATGGGGTTGTTTTTTAATTGAATTTATATCAATCAAAAGATAATCTTGATGTCGTAAAAATTAATTTAACTTTATATCACATCACACGTTTATACAACTTAATCCGGTGCTCGCGACATGAATATCGAGTTTACGTCAAAAAACTCTATCCTCAATAGATTCTAATTGGCTTCGTTGTAAGCCAGTGCCGTGATGGTAATCAGCACAACGCATTAAACACTACACAAGAGCTCTTACTCGCGTGTTAATTACATGCAAACATACCTAGTGACATGCAAACACCAGTGTAAAACTACAAATTTATGCTTTTAAAGCTGCAAAATATTGTTAATGCACTAGAGGGACGCAGGAAGCTAATATCGAAGCTCATTTTTATTTCCCAACACACGTATTTAAGTGAAATATGTTATGAAATTTTATTCTCGCTGGCGCCGCAGCTGCAGTACCCACTTTTCATAATACTTGGCCGTAAGGAGGATCGTGCTTGTGGTTCACGTAATATCCGTTCGTGCGATGGTATTTGCGAGTTTGCTTACCCAACGCAGCAAACATATTGGACGTGATGTTAGGTAATTTGTGTACTCACTCAATTCTAAATGTTTATGGGCAAACCAATCTTCGACTCCGATAACGCAGTGCGTCATCGTCATCTCATACTTACATCGGTATTGTCGGATTTTATTATGTCCGTTAATGAAATTAGTTAGGTACACGTAAGTATGTACATAAATATGGTCATAGTGGAATAGTGTTCCCAAACATTTCTTATTACTGTGATCTGATGCAGAACACTTGCACATTATTAAAAACTGGAATTTATGGACCAAAGTCTAATTTGTATTATTTTCTTCGCTTTGTCCAGTTTCCCCAAATTAGCCCATTTGATAATGTCAAAAAAAATTATTGATTGTATAAAATTATTTAAGATTATGCCGGCCGCAAAAAAAGTTACAACTGAAATAAAACCACGTACACATCTAAGGCCCAGTCAATCGTCAATGACTATTCAACACAGTGTAGCTATTGTTTTTTAGTTCTAGCTCTTTTGTTTGGATCAGCAGGAGGGTGAATTATTTGTTTTCGCACTATTCAAGAAAAATAAATTACTTCCACACTGAATAGAAAAATAGATGAAATTACAAGTAGATACTCGTATATAAAAATCTTGTGAAATGTTAGGTTATCTAAAATGATGATGATGATAGATATTTCTCCTGAAAACTGAAAAGAACCTACGAGGATAAACAGTTCTGGACGCCAAATATCGGTTGCTTCAATAATTGCTTGCAACTTTACCAGCTAGCGGATAAATATTCAGTGTAATTTAGAACGGTGTTAACAATAAAAGGGCATGCCCGACGAGAATGCGGGTAACTATGTATGTAAGTGCTGGGAGATGCTCTGGAAAGAACATCTACTGTGTCAAGGTAATATGATAAAAATAAAGAACATTTTGCTGAAAGCAAAATAGTCATTCAGCGCAGCAGTGAAATAAGAATCGGTCTAATATATAAATGGAACGTGTTTGTGTTACTGAAAAATAAGCTTGTCTAGAACATCGCAAGGCCGAGAAGCAATACCTAACTCATAAATTTCATATTTTGACACTGGTCTTGTAATTATCAAATGTTTATTTTAGCGAGCATTTTATTTAACATTATTTCGTAAGAGAGTGCTGATGCTAACTAAAAATAAGCAAAAAATGGCCGCCACCACTCATGGAAATTCTGTAACCAACCTCTAATAAGGTTATAAGAATGGGCCTTTTAGTGTGAATTCAGTTAGTGGTAAGTGATAATAAGAATTAGTTGGTAGAATGAATCTTTTACCCCCTACATTTTTAATTATCTTACGGCCTGAACACAGATGCGTTGCGATCCCCAAGAACAAATTGGATACATAACCTTATTTGCTCATGTAACTCACATATTAATGTCACACAGTAAAGCGAGAATTAATTTTTTTTGCAGCTCCTTGTCACCCTGTTGAATGTCTTGGTGAATAATAATGTTACATTTTCTGAAAAAGCGTTTCATGTCTTATTGCTCGTGTTCCGTACAGTACATTTAATTTGCACGTATATTAATGTGGCGATTTTTATCCAAATAAGGGCTAGTTGGTGGATTTCTTTTTCGGATTAGGTTGCACTGCATTCCCACATTTTTATTTATGTTTTGTTTACTTCTAGGTAATGATGTATGTGTTGCACACAAAATAATATTTAAAAATATTTGCATCAAGTAAAATAAAACTTTAGTATGTTAAAATCGAGTAAAATAAAAGTCCTTTCAGTTTCCATTTTCAGTATCATTAATATACCTATTCTATAACATTATGACAGCAAAGGAATTATGTAATGCCAGAATACTAAAAGGTTATTATTATTTATTATTACTTTCTAATGTAGGCACTTACCAAATCGCTAAAAAGCGTCCCAGTTTAACCTGCCACTCGATAATATACAATTTTGAAGTGGTTGTACTAATTACCTACAGGAGACATATATAATGTACTTATGTAGAAGTACATTAAATACGGCTCTAATAAATCCAGCGTAATTATCTTTTGTTAATAATTCTCTCTACATTTCACGTCGCAATTAGGGCTTGCGTAAACATCGGAAGAAATTATGTTAAGGTCGCTCTCAGTTCTTTGGCAAGGTAGTGTTTGATATGATTTGAAATTAAATTATAATTAGATTGAACCATGTGACGTTAGATGATTGAATTAAATTTCATTAAAATTACAGCTGCCTAATTAAGGGAATAGTCTTTAATGTTTTGGGATTCATTCAAAAATATAACACGTAAAGTTTCAAGAATTCATTTAGGTAAACAAATATTTGCCCTGAAGAATGCAAATTAAAATATAATTCATTATTCTTAAAGAGTTCACTTTTTTAAGTAAACTAACAACACGTCTCACGTTTAAATCTCACTTTCTTACTTCCCACAGCGCTGAGCGATCTTTCTGCTCTGAAGAAATGTTTGCTTATGACATACTTTTTACTATTTTCTTTGTGCTTACCGTTTTCATTAGCGCACCGACTTATGTTTGCTCGCTCCGAACCGTTCTGATTGTTAAATGACAAGAACGCATAAAATGTAAAACTCTTCAAACTTTCACCCGAAACATTTTCATTGAACTACGAGTAGCTTAAAAGTTTTGCAACAACAGTAACGACGCATGCGATATTGCTCATTATACTGGTATCATGTAGCATGCGTCCGTCAGTAATAACTCGATAGCCCAGTAGCGAGCAAGGAATGCTCAAGTTTGTGTACCAATACCGTTATATAACGAGCAGTTGGTTACAAGCCGTTGTTTCTGGGTAATGTTTGCGGTTCGCAAAGCTATAGAAACCGACTGTGGAGCATTATTATTGAGCAGTGAAAACAAAGCCTATTTCAATGTATGTAATGCTTGGATAAACAAAATTAAATAAATTCGCCTTACAAGAAACTTCTACATATTCAATGACTTTTCCCGAAAATTCTTTCAGCATTATTACGAATTGTCTGTAGAACAAGTGACTAACAGTATTTCGACAAACACAAATAAAGAATTCCTTCAGACATCTTCTTAAGAATCCTGAAGTCTGGACTGTTTGTATTTTTTATTTACACGTAAACATAATCTTCAATAAAGCCCGAAAAACTAGACAATGTAAAGTAATCGTATCTCTTTTTTTGAAATGTTCTTGGAAAGGATCGTTAAACTTGGTCCTTAAGCTCTATGAGTTAATATGTGTTACTCAGCTCGCTTAAATTGCTGAGATAATGATCTCAAACAAAGGGAAAAAATGGTGTTACTACGTATGAATAACAGTTTTCAAAAACGCTAATACAAGTTCACAGCACGCAAAGTAGATATATTAAGTTTTGCTTGCTTCAAAATAAATTTATCAGGCGAATATATTTCCGCAAATACGGTTATTTCGTAGGCTATTTGTTAGGCTATCGTATGCTGGAATCTCGGCGGTACGACGTCGACGGCCCTTGTCTAATATTTGCCAGTATTGAATATCCTGGAAAATATATTCTCGTCCGACGGCAAGACTGTTTTGCACCTGATGAGGTTTGTATCTTAGTAAATACATACAAACGGATCTGCCATTTTTCTGAAGTTTTGTGTATACCATATTTATAACTAATAATAATTGACATTGAAAACTTAACGGAAACCACTTATGCGTAATGAAAAATCTTACTAGAAAAGAGTTTTTATTTTCTCTTTATAAGTATACTTAGGTAAGTAATACGGTTATATGTACTTACGATTTTATCAGAAACGAATCACTTCAATTAAGTTAGAATCTCTTCAATGGTTTTAAAGATATTATTACAAAACCTATTCTACCTGCAGTCTATCGCGGGCACCCACATTTCTATCACGGAATTAAGGTTTTACAAACGCATTTGTATCCCACAGATGTTTTATCATTACTAAAGGAGGCCTGTTTTAGATGTAAAAATTGGACGACTAATTGTTGTTGCTTTTACTAAGCTAATTGCCATTCAAACTTGGTACGGAGCGTTATATAAGAGCAAAACGACAGATTAAACCACATTGCACGTTCCGTGCAGCCGCTCCGCAATTTAAAACGTAGGGAATTCTACCGGGATTATGTTTAAAAAGCTTTTTAATCGTTTCTAGTTAATGTTCCCTTTGTCATTTTTATATTTTACTAAAATCTATTTGTTGTTTATTTCACATGGACTCTGATATAATATTAACAATACAATAGGTGCACATTTGTAATAATATCTCGACACGAAAAATGGGAAAATGATCAAGCAGAAAGCGGAACTGCAAATAAAAGTTACTTAAACTGGAAGCTATTTTAAATGATATTACTTAACTGGTCTTAGCGTTTCTAGTGCTTCGGAAAGCACATCAACTACAACCTACTACACATTTGTTTGTGTTCTAAGTCTCCAACCTCCTCCAAGTGAATCTCACAAGTTTATTTTGCTATCAAATCGAACGTTGCTGGCAAACTGCGTGACTATATCATTCATATTTTTTTAAATTGGGGTATACCTGCAATGCTGATTAATTCCAGAGAACTGTAGCTACGTACTTACACTTTGTAGATAATGGATGAATTAATATTGCACCCGTCGATATTGTCGCTAAGGATCTCAAATCATTTAGAAAAGTATTACGCATAGGAAATATACAATAGAATGACCATTTTTATACTTTTTCATAAACGTCAAATGCCGTTATAAACTCGCGAACATCAGATATAAAATGAAATGAAAAATCCCATTTAGCAATGACAACATTTTCCGTTGTAACAGAGAGGGAATTTTTTCTCTTCTGATAGATTTACGTGAATTTATTGTCGTACAATATATTTTCCGCAAGCAGCGGGAACAAGCGAAGAGTGGCGATATCGTGAGCGAATCGATTACCAAGCAAACAACATCGATTATTATATCAGATGTTGATATTACGCCAATTTTCCTAGACGTAACCGTAATGCTTATTTAATAACGCAACAAATAGAAACGAGCGTGAAAATTTGTAGATTTAACTGTAAAATAGAACTGATACCTTTAAAGTACCTACCATTGAAATTTTCATAATGATTCAATTTTTTAATGTTATTTTGTCTGATGATCGTTAATCTTTTTATAGACCATTTTTAATTTAACCATATAAAATTTGTTTTTGTAACTACATAACAAAAAGTAAATTATAGATACAAATGTACAAACATACAGGCACACCTAGTTCCAAGGTTGGGGGTAGCTGAAGATATTCACGTGTTACACATAAATAGTATGTGAATAGTATCGAATATATGTAGTAATATTGGTATTGCGCTGTAAAACCCGCCATAAATTCTTGGACAATAAAAAAGTTCATATTCTAGCAACTAAAGTACCTACCTAGTAACTGTGCTGAATGAGAGCAGTATAATTTTAAAACGATATTCAGAATACAGCTAGCATTATTACTGTGTTGAAGTTTAAAATAAAATATTCCAACAATTTTTAAAGTAACAAGGTGTTCGTGATCACAATAAAGATCTTGATCACTTTGTATAAAAGCGATGAATGCATCTTATTAAAGTAAGCGGAGAGTTAAGTGTCTTGAACTATTCTAGTACTATGCCTTAAGGGTTTATCGTTGTAACACTAAACGAACTAGTTAGAGTAAAATACAATAACACCTAATTGTAGGCACTGAGGTACACTACATCAGAAATCAAACGAACTTAGTTAATTGACTGCCTCGTTTGCAATACGAAGAAATATACCTTACGAAATTATGGATACATACTCGTACATATATTTTAGAATTATTATTTTAATCGTTGTAATTTTTAACTTTAACTTAAGACTTATTAACAATTCACATAATCGTGTATTATTATTGTAACTATTTAAAGTAATAACTTATGATTATTTAATATATTTCTTTTCTTTTCAGATAGAAACTTAGAATGGATATGAATATAATGGATGAGATGTATTGATTCTCATTGTTCAATTGTCTTAACGCTACTGCTTCCAATTATATACTCGCACAAATGACAGTGACTCACTGAAAAATGTGTTCAAGAAAACTCGTCGTTACCCTTAGAACAATGTTTGTTTTGACGATACTAGTGTTAGTGAGTGCAGTGGGTGCAAATGTGAACTCTACTTCGAAGGAGTTAAGTGCCGGCAAAAACTCTAGAATGACGTGGATGAAAGGACTACTCGACCATCACGAGTGGATCAAACTGCTTAATGGGAATGTGACTTTACATCCACAATGCGATTCCGATTTGAGGCAGTACGTGAAAGCATTGGACGAGGGTCAGCTCTGGGCTTCAAAAAGTAAGTTGAAAGCTTTCCTTAATTTAATGGTTTAAGAGCGACGCCCCAACGACGCGGTGGAGCGAGATAAGCAGATTAAATTCACGGGCAAGCGAAGTGATTAGATCCACAAATCGTATAATTTAATTAGTTGCCTTTCAGCTTCACTTAATGAGGAAGCGTCGGCTGTAAAGCTGAACATTGAACAGATATTATTATAAAAAAAAAATTAACAAGAAAAAATATTACATCGCTCTATTTTAGTTTTAAAAAACAATATTGCAATTTAAATTTCTTGACAATTCACATGGCCCAAAGAAAAATTTTCTAATTGTTACAATTAACGTAAATTGCAAGTTCAAAATTTATTGTGTACATTTAAATCTATGTATTAACAGGTTGAATCTTAAAACATGGCTGACCTCTTGGTTAAGTAGTAGCAGCCACTGACTGCTAAGCTGGAAGTCACGATTCGATTACCATCTAAACAAATATTTGTGAAATGAGCACATTGTTTTTTGTCTGTCTGGGTGTTATAAAAATATATACATACATAAGTATTACATAGTATGTATATCATATTTAGTAAATCAGCTGTCTGGTCACCGTATTAGGTACATGATGTGTTTACTTTGGCATCACCTGTGAAAGTGTAACACGATACTACCACTATTAAAATATACGAGGATTAATGACTACTAAGCAGGACCACATACATAGTAACAAATAATAAAAATCCACATAAAACTTGAAAAGCAAAAAACAGGCTTAGGTACTCGTAATTAAATTCGAACCCTTTGACAGCAAAAGGGGAATTATATCAAAGTGAAAGTATTCAGTTGGAAACATAATTGCTGAAGTATAAATATAGACGTTCCGCTACAGTTTTGTAACCTCGTGCTGCTAGCATACCTACTTTGCTGTCCATTAGCGTTTGTTACGAAAAATTACAATGAATATAACTAATTAGTGGTTATAAAGACTACCAACATTGTAAAATAAAAATTAAGTTGTAAATATATTTTATTTGATGTGACCGGTTCCACACGGCAACCACAGCTGTAACACTAGCCTCAAATGGTGTTACAGTCGTATCTGAAATGTATACGCATAATTTGAGACCGGAATTGGAGGTAAGATCTCCTTACCTTATAGAATGGCTCCAATTTTAACAAGAAATATAAAGAGGGAGTCAGCTATGTTGGTTCACATTTATTTACAATAGGTTATTATTTGAATGACACCATTACAAATGAGGTCAGGGTATTATTATCTGCCAACTAAATTGCTTAGCAACCTTTCTATAATTACATTTTAATTGGGTCAAGTGCATCTTAACAACATTGAATATTCTTTAATTATTCAGTAAACATAATTAATTTCATTTGTAAGTATTACAAGAATAATTCCATTTATGTAATTGCTATCTTCACGGTCTAGTTTTATAAAGAGAAAGCCTACGCTTCAGATTGATTAAAATTCATTGGTAATAATATCTATTACGGTGCGTGCGCAATAACTAGTTAAAAATAGATTGCAGAGGTTACTGATATTGCGTTATGAGCGCGCTACGCGTGAAGCTGTGTGCGCTAAGATCGTCGTTGCTATCTCCGTCATACATTGAACTGCATGTATGCAAGCGTTCTTGAAGAAACAGTAACTGGAATATTAGTACCTTAGACATTTTGAAGATTTGTAAACACAATGACAACAATTTATATTTTGCGTATTATGGCTTGATTTTGATATAACTATTATTAGCGTTTCGTGGATATATAACTAATATGAATAACGGTATATTTTTATTAAGATGGATTTCCTTTTTTATTATTAACGCTAGGAATGTTTATTAGATTACGACATAACTAACATTTTTTTGTATGTAATATACGTAGTTACTTTTAATGGAGCAATAATGATAATAATATTTTTATAATGAATAATAAAGTCGGCTTACATTCGGTAATTAGTATAATCATGTTTCTGTCCTAAATGTGGTTTGAGTCAGGTTACGTAAGGCCGCGTGGAGAGCGAAGGCGAAGCAGAGGCTCAGTCGGTCGCCACTTCATCGGAAGTGGGTCGTCAGCATTGCCCACTCGCCCCAACAACATCAAATTTCGCCTCTTTTGACCCCTTCAGTGCGCCCCACCGATACTTATAGCTAAAACGACTGAACTCAAGATTTTAAAGCCGTCCTCTAATAGGTATATCAGGAAAAAAGTCACATTTACACTCCATCTGAAAGAGCTTTAAAAAAATTCGTCGCGTTCAACCACTTCGTACAACTTAGCCTCATTTTAAGGTCAATTACACTATTAGACTTTAAAAGCCCAATCACATGTAATCAACAAACAAATGTGGTCTTCACCTGTTCGCTGAAGTTCACGCAAGAACCTCTTTACAGTTTCATTGTAAGCCCTTGTTACGATACGACCGTGGAACGTTTTGTTACACGTAGCAGAATTATAACGAGCACAAATCTAAATAAAAGATTTAAATACGTTCACCGCTATTCGAGTTCGTAGCTACATTGCCGTTTTATACTCGATTATTATTATTATTGTTATAGCTACTGTACGACCATGGTTTGTTTGTAAATTTTTGTTTATACTACTTTAAAATCCAGTTGGGATAAGTAAAGCATAAATTGACTACACATTACAAAAAATTTCCTAAAACTACAATAAAAATATAAATAGCGTACCGCTAATTATTCAATTGTAAAAAGACGACATACAAACACTGAAACAACTTGAGTTAATACTTGGTACGACACACCTGGGACCCGGGGTGTTCGCTAAAGTTTAACTACTACTAAGTAACGAACAATTATGTACGTAAGAGAAAAATTATAGTCTTATGTATTAAATTATATTCTTATGTAATTAATTTACTTTAGGGAAATTTTTAAACATACCCAATCAATATAATAACAATAGAAAAGTGACAGTTAACTGTTTTTTTTTTAATATAATATGCTCAAATGTTGTTTTATTGTACCTACATATATTCACTCTATCGTAACTGTTGTTTTTCTTATTTTGAATTTTCTGTGCCATTTTATTGTTGGAGTTATAAAATCTTGGGAATATTTTACGGGCATTTGATGCCTCAATCCGTGCTATCATCTCGAGAGGCAGATGTTACAATCAGAACCCAAAATCGATGGACAGTTGAAAGTATCTAAACGAAATTTATTTGGAAATTACTTCATTCAAATATACGACGGCAATCTTCGAAATGATTTATCCGATTTCAAAAGCATTTTTTTCTTTATTGAAATAGAGTAGCAAACAAGCAGCCAGCAGTCACAAGTGGCTGCTGCCGCCCATAGACATTTGTAACCGACTCTGAACAGGGCTGTAGCGACTGTTAGTGTGAATTCAGTCAGTATAAGTTGTTAATAAGAATTAGTCGGTGAGTATTCTTTAGTAACAGGACTGCAGGAATGGGACTATAGTGATATTAGTCCAGTTAGTATGTGTTAGTAGGTGTAGTTAGTGAGTGTTAGTAGTTACCCTATCAGAAGTCGGTCAAGATGCGTTGCTACTCTTGAGGACTAAGATGGTCGCCTCTGGTATACGAGTGGAGTGGTAACCATACCCTTCGGACCGAAATACAGTTGAAACAACTGCTTCACGGCACAAATAGGTGTGGCGGTGGTACTTCCCCGGGCGAACCGTATACAGGTTCTACCACCTAAAAAAGTTCTTTCACCAATTCAATGCTATGTTATCACTAAGTGATATAACGCTATAATTTATTTTAAAAGGATTGTATGTTTCGTTTTTTTTATTCCACTCGTGCTGAGCCGAGGGGGATTGCCAGAAATATGTATTACAACACGGGGCCACAACACAGATAGTATATGAAATGTTATGTGTGTTCGCCATATAATATAATACGAGTTAAACTCGATTTCCTATTAATACAAACGCCTTACGAACTGGATCGCTTTTTAATCAACACGGCAATCTCCATGAAATTGGCTATTATGAAATAATGAAGAAAGCTGCTTCAAATCGAAATTAATACATCTAAGAGACGATTTTTTTTCTAAAATCATCCGTGAATTTCACTGTAATCTTATGAATAACGATCATCTTGTTTGCGAATAAATGAGCCTCTAAATGCTCCATCCCGCCACGCGTAACGTCCATTATTATACACTAATGTTTTATTTAAATTCAGATTGTTGTCGGATTGTTGGAATTACTGATATCATTAGATATCAGTAATTCCGACAATGATTAGACTGATATCTAATCATTGTTTTATAAAATTAGGCATTTGCGTAAGAATATTAAAAGCAATTTCGCGGTACATCACATGGTATTATCGTTGTTATAACTTGTTCAATAAATCCTTGGTGGCCGTATTATATACTCGTATAAAACTTTTATTGAACTTCACATTAATTGGTGGAAGTTTAATAATTGATCTCACAATCTGATAACGTCAGTTACATATTTTACGCTCATACATTGAGTAATAACTCAGTAAAGATCTTGATAAATATCTATTATTGAACATTATTTTAGTCATGTAATTTAAATGCAAAATTAAAATTGTATAATTTCTCTCAAATGAGATCGTATGATACCAGACATTACTTTACTAGATGTGTCCGCGGCTTCGCTCGCGTGGAAATCTGTATCACAAAGTTTTTCTCGCGTAAATACCGACCCGCGACAATCTATACTAACATTATAAAGCTGAAGAGTTTGTTTGTTTATTTGTTTGGTTGAACGCGCTAATCTCAGGAACTAGTGGTTCCAATTTAAAAAATATTTTTGTGTTGAATAGATAGGAGTAGGAGCAGCAATGATAAATGTTGCAGAAACGGGAAAATATTTATGTTTTGAGAGCTTTCCTTGCGTGAACTGCGTAAACCAGCAGCGATATACTAAATTATTGTACTAAAGAATTATAGATCTACAAAAATACTACAAAAGAGTCCGCAATAGCATATATCTATCTCTTATGGTTAACTCTCAATAACTGAATATAAATTTAGAACTCTATATAAAACTGTTACTATTCTTTTCTATGAATACAGTCATCTACAAAAACTGTTATTTCATAAGTGAAAATCCATATAATTAATCGTATTTAAAATGTTGCATATTATTATCTATACAATTTAATATTTAGTGAGGTACGCGTGTCGTATTTTCTAGGCCACTGACATTATTCCGTTGTTATTGCAAAATACTAAGAATCACTTCTGAATAGGATACATCCAAGTAATGTTTGCCTAAAAAATTTTTGAAATGTCATTCACGTTTTTAACATACATATATATAGTCATATAACACTAATTTCTAAAACACTTTCGAAAGAAGTCTAACGTACCTACATTGATAGTAATTATTACATCACAGCCAGTTACTGATTAAGAACTGGTTTACGCGGCTTATGAATGGACCGACATACATATAACGGCCGACCTAGTTTGAAGGGTGAGCATTACTGAATCACAAATTAATGCTAAAACGAGAGCAGGTATGTCGACGTCTTCACAAATAGAGCTATTGATATCGTAACCGTAATATGTTTTATTTCGATTCATTATAAAGTAGGAGGGTATCGAAATGCCATTTTGTGCCATGTTTTATTTGGTATAATGAAATTTTAACTTAACTGTACCGATTTTACCACCAAATATATAAATATGTTCAAGATATGAAAAACAAAAAAGTTTTGTATGTTACCATTAGCAAAGTTTCAAGTAAATATGTAAAAAAAAGAACGTACATATATATTAGTGTGCCTACCAAATTTTTCCCATTAACAACAGGTTTACCTGCTAGTGTTTCCATATCGATGTTACGTAGACAAAACCAAACGTTCTGTTTTGAAACTGTTTGATTACCTTTGTACCGTAATTATTAAAAACAGGTCAGAGTCATTTGTTGTAGTAAATTTCGTAGAACGCTAATACACAACAAACATTTTACGCAAATATTTTACGTAACCTCACTCAAGGGTTATTAAATATTTTCATTAATAATAAATTTCTTATTGCACAATGAAGAGTTCCCCAACTCTTACCCGTCTATAATATGTATTTCTTAATATGCATAAACGTATCGTCAACTTCTTTAAGTAAATATTTCACATTGTCCTCGTAACGAACAAATTTCCCTTATTAACAAAGGATGTGTGTAATAGTTCACACATTACTTGAGGTATATGAAATTGGAAATACGTTGGTTTTCGTGTGGAAATTTCCGTCGCATTTATTTGCATGTTATGAAAATGAAATGTTATTCGAATATATGAAATGAAATTGACCTAATGAAGTTAATACAGTGTTTCATTGTGTAATGGGTGATAGCTGTTAGACAGAAAAATATTTTACATGCATACCGCAAAACTTAAAGAACCTCTACACAGTTGAATCTAACATAGAATAAACGATATTATGATATAGTATAGGTTTAGCTCAGTTAGTCAGCTGTCGTTTTAAACGGGTATTGGCCAACTCGCAGTGGCCTGTTACATAATGCGCCACCTCACCACACTTGCGCAAATCATGCCACATTATGAGTGTAAATCGCAAATTTCATAAGTAACCTGTGAAAGTAACTGATTCACTTCTATGTTACTGTATACACGTCCGCGGGACAAATTACCTCTAAAATATATTCCAGTTAGGCAAGATTTTCTCTCCACCAAAACTATGCCTTCTTACATAAATTCTGTCGCTATTCATAATCCAAAGCATTTCCTGTTTAAGACCAGTTTTTATCATAATTTAACACATTGTACAAACGAAATTTAATTGTGAAAATTACCACACCACTCATTCTTTAGCTCAACCGTCATAAAAATTGATGCGAAGTGTAGGCCGCAGTTTCTACTCAAATTCCCAATTAGTGGAATAATAAACAGTTTAAAAGTATACCCGCATAAATAATATGATTGATAACTAATTTGTATGCATTGAACTATAATTTACTAGTGCATGAAAGTAGTTAACGAAGAAAACAAAAATGCCTTTTCATATCGACATAACTTCGGAATATGATTCCAGTGAGAACGAAATTAAAAAATAAGTCCTACTTATGATATAGTGATGAGACAACAGCGTTTCGATTTTAATTTCGACGGCAAACATCTGTGACGCACGTTCGGATATTTTCCTCCAAAGTTTTGCACACTCAACACATAAGACTCACTTTATCATTTAAGTCTTGTCGCCTACCTTCAATTTGTTACCATCGCCATGGGTTGACTGGTAAATAATGCCACTAGGCATTAAGTCAGCCCTTTGTACAACTTATTAGAATAAGGTGTCACAAATAAAGTATATAAAAAAGACGTATCAAAGCTGTATATTACAAGAAGTATAATATATGAATTTAGGCACCACAAAAATATTTTACGTGTAACCACAAGCGAGTGGGTGCCTAATTTTCACGATTCACATCCGAATCACTGTTTCGCAATCCAATTGCAATAGCCGCCCGGACATTAAGTAAATTTTAGATTTGCCGACAAACGCGAACAACTCGTATGAAGGTTAACTACTAATGTAATACTGTAATAGTAATGTTATTGTTTAACTATTAAATCCTAAAATTAAACAATATAAATTCTCGTTCAGATCGTATAAGAATAAATACAGAATTTGAATTAATACATGTATAAATAGTGGTTTGCGTTATTGTTGACCTTTTTTACCTTTCCACGAAGCAGTCATATAGATCATTTATCTTTGTCTTCTAATAAACATAAAGACTCGTCAACGTATAAACACAAATCTAAATATCCAAAGTCGTAATACACCAGTTAGCCTTGCTAAACTTTGTACTGTGTCACCCCAAAAGAAAGTTTTATGCAAAAACTATGGTAATGTACTTACTCGTATATTTCAATAACGACTAAGTAACAATACAAATTTCTGAAAAATAATGAATTGTGTTAATTCTATGACAATTTTGTTGATGTATTGTAATGTTACATCTAATTCTCGTTAGACTACAAATTCAGGTCAATCAAAAGGAAGCCAAAATCAGCTATTTCTTTAAAAAAATCAGAAAGATACTCGTAGTTCTTAAAAACTTCAATGGCCTATTTGCATACGAATACATGTGTATATCATTGTATGATATGGCTTTATATTCTGACCCAATTATAGCAGCGTGATGCGAATATCAACAGCGAATTGACTAATGGAAAATGACGTTTGATTAAACTGTACAATGGGCACGTTTGTTCGATAATTCGATCATGTCTGCACTCCGGTCCTTGCCACGCCGCTGATTGTTGACGCCGGACCATAATTTATTCGGCTCACATCCATGTAATACTGAAACCAGTAGATTTCCACTTTGACCTCATACCAGCACATAGAAATTTCCATGTTCATATACTTTATGATAAACAGCTTGACCTAATGTACTGATAACGGTGATTATCCAAGAACCTACCCGAGACATTAAGAGCCATCTGATCTAATCTAAATGTAAAAGAGGAAAAACTTACTTTGATCAAAGTTTTTTTAAAGTTACATTTATCCATTTAATAACAGTAGATACCTACTCCATAATAATCTTAAAATTAACGGAACTAAGTACTAAAACTAACTAACAGACACTGACGTTTCAAGCAATAACAATAATAGTATTATATGTTTACTATTCGCATATACTAGGCACATTGCAACTCCCATTTGAAGAACAAAAGTATGTCATGCTTAGAATAAAATATAGGGCGAACATTCGGAATTTTCTGTAAAATTTTTTGTGTTTCAACCATATTTTGCCATTTGACATACCCTAGGTACTTATATTTCTACAGAACGGAAACTAATTTTCTAAGATTTTTTTATAGAAATATCAAATGATTTCTTATGGCAGGATCTGTGTATTTTTAAACTAATTGATTATAAATCATCGCACACACATTATATTATATTACACATCTATTCTGTGTTGGCCAGTTTTAACATACGCGTGGACCGGGCTCCATATCCTATAGACCGAAATCCAAATTGTTTTAAGTTTTAGGACCAACTGTTTCACGGTACAAATGTACATATGTTACGATGCTACTGTCTCGGGTGAACCGCAGACAAGTTCTACGAGTAGCATTTGTCAAACTGTTCACGTATCTACATTCGTGTGAATACATACTAGGTATTTAACTTATTCTCTAGTGCACTACTACATACTTGATAATCACCTTTCATAAAAAGCTCGAAGGAGCTAGCTCATAAAAAGCTAGATATGGCAAAATTTCGGTAATAAAGGAAGCGGCTGGGCATACCTCGGGTGGAGCAATAGCAACACTGAGTAGTAATGCCTCAAGCGGATTACCATGTTTCAAAATGTAACAACCCAATAACCATATTTCTTTACTTAATTAGCCTTTTTCCTTATATTTGCGAAGTAGGATAAATAATCAGTAACGCAAGAAGTTTGTGTCATAAGTGTATGTATAGCTTTATGTATTAAATATGAGGCAAAGCCAGTGTTTAGAGATGTAATATAGCTATAAATAACATACATACATAGTTTTATTTGATACCCATTTTTAAGTTTATTTTTTAAGTACCTAATCACATACAAAGTAAAATAGGCTATTATGGTTAAGTTTATTTTGATTTATTTTTTGTCACCATAATTGTTTCAGTTTTTCAAATACATATGTATGTGTATACACATACTTCGATAGACACTTCCTTCAATAAACTCCTTTTATCAAGTTACAGC
>DWGJ01000375.1:0-32036 GCA_018246895.1 Aspitha aspitha aspitha
AGAACAAACAAATGTGTTCATCACACAAATGTTTGTCCCGGGTGGGAATCGAACCCACGACCTCCGGTTTTGCAGTCGGGGTCTCTAACCACTCGACCACGAGGTCAGTCAACGAAGTATTCACTTAAATTTGATCCTACTTAAACTATGTATTTCTGTATCTATCTAAGTTTCATTTTCACGGCCGAACTTCTGCGCCGATTCTAATAAATTTGATATGGGGATAGTCTGGGAACTAGCGTACGATAGTGTTTACGTCTATATTCCCGCAGGAACGAAAACTACGCAGATAACACCGCGGGCGTTACTAGTTGAAATATAATGTTAATCATCAACTGGAAAATATTGATCTTGAACTATCTAGGAAGGGATCTTGAATGTTCTCATATTTATGGATTAGAGGAGTAATTTGTTGAAAACGGCCGTTTGTTTTTTGTCTATTAAATGTATGTATTAACCGGACCTGTGTCGACGTAGAACCCGTCGAAGTGGGCCGAGATGGTGATAGAGAACATCGCGTCGTCGGGCAAGTTCTCGTCGGACCGCACCATCGCCGAGTACGCGCGCCACATCTGGGGCGTGGAGCCCACGTGGGAGAAGCTGCCCGCGCCGCACGAGGCCGCCTAGGCCGCCTAGACCGCCTAGGCCGCCTAGGCCGCCTAGACCGCCCAGACCGCCCAGACCGCCCAGACCACGCCACCCTACACGACCGCTCTGTGCGTCTTACAGATTACAATCATTTTAACCATCGCGTATGGAACGACCACACGCTCATAACGAAGACAGCATTTTGCAATATAAAATCGTAATAAGTTTTTGTCGTGTGAAACAAACATTGATTGTATCTCGTAAAATAAAGACCGTTAGGAGTCGGCCGGTCAAATTACATTTGTAGCTTATAGTAGCTTGTCTTTCTAGCGATGGTTTGAAATCTACTTATTTTAGTTAATTGTCTCTTAACGGAAATCGATTAATCTACATATATTTCAATTGATATAATAAACATTATCACGAAAGTGAAGAAAGTTCACGGTGTAGTTGGTAGAATGTAGAATGGTTTTTAGTCGCCGTAGCGTTGGGCTTAAGGATATTCGTGCTTTATATTCAAGTTGAAAATATAAGGTATTAGCGATGTAGAATATTGAACAGTTATTATAATCGAGGTTAATACATATTAAAATAATCATGTTACTTGAACCGAGACACAGTTGAGTGATCGTTGCGGTACGAACCATCTTGTTAGGTCGTTCGCGATATATAGTATGTACAACAAATTTAATAACAATAACATTAACTAACAGCACGCTTCAATCTTTACTAAGAAAATGTATGCCATTTATAGGTGCTTTTTACCCTCTACGAAATGTCTTTATACATAATTTTTTTTTTCAAAACAATTACAAAAAAATCGTGTTGAGTCGACTAACTTTTAAGCGTTGAAAAAATAATATGTTCTTAATGCACGTAACGGGTGTGTAAACTATGATACTAATTGATTTGAGGTATTATCAGTTGTAATGATGCTGTCTGAAGTACTTTATCTTTGTTAACAAGTAATCTTGATTTGTTACAATCCAATTCTTTGTCTATAATTGTACCTAATGATAATCTCATTGTCGTCGCTACTAACATTCTTATGTCGGTGTCTGTGTGTAGGTGTAGCGTTTCACTTCTCTTGTTACATTTGTCATAATGTTTATATTCTATGTATTCTATCTTGCCATAAAATTATATTGAATAGTTAAAAAAATGCTGTTACAACATTAATCTTGTAGTGAAATGTTTATGCACTAATATTATTACATGTGTTTGGTAGACAAGTAGAAATGTGGAATTTCAAATTGAGATTTTTATGATCGTAAGAGTTAGTATTTGTAGTAGATATAATTAGAATGAATCTAATAATCTGGAAATTATAATTATTGCTTTATTCTTATCCAACAAATACTTACGTGAAGTTCCTATATTTATGATACTGTATTTTTTATATTTTTCTCAGATTATGGACTGTTTGTGACTATTTATTTTATTGGAGTTGAATTGTACCAAGTGCCATATTTAGGTATATTGGAATTCTATAATAATCCTATCTGCGTACTTCTCGCATATTCGAGGTAAACGTTTTAGATACAGTAATATAATGATATATTTCTATTTTTATTTTATATAATTTATATACATACTTGTGAATTCTATTTGAAGGGATACTAAGGGCTATTTACTTTTCTAAGCAAATAATAAAATCACTGCCATAACTATATTTACACTATACAAAACGATATGAAATGTTTTCGTGTGGAAATATTTGCAACTTGAATGGTTTTTAATTAAAGTTTTAGTTAAATAAAATGGCTTTTATTAATTTTATGTTCCTGTTATACATTGGAAACCTAAAAAATAAGTTTATTATAGCAATTAGATGAATCGCCGCCATCTTGGCCAAGTCCGCCTCACCCTTTCATACTCTACGTAATCTATCCATCTTAAGCCATGGGGTGCACGCAATAAATATTGCGTGCGCAGTCCCGGGTCCTGGGGTCCTGTCGAATCGGCTGGAAACGCTATTCGCCCTTTTAGCCGTGCTCGTGTATATTCGGTCTTTATTTTACGCAGCTGAATTGTAAGCGAGATGAAAGCTACATCTATCTCTGTCTTTGGGTGTCATCGGCCGTTCATGCTGTAGGTACTAGAGTATAGTACTTGCTCATTCGGCGTCTGTATCTTGGGCGAGTCGGTTGCTGCCGCTCGTCCTTTCGCGTGTGTTGTGATTTCAAGTGTAGTGGGTGCTGCGCTGAACCGCTACTCACCGCTCTCAGGTAATAATTTAATCTGCTTTTAAACCATCGTCCATTGTATTTTTGTGCGAATCACAAAGACCATTGCAAAAAATGCCGGCCCGGGGAACGCGCCTCTACGATCGATAACTATGTTGTCGTGACAGTGTAGGCAGAGTCGCTAACATCATGTCTAATTTTGCTGATTCTAACATAAAACATACTAAATGCATGCATTAAAGATCTAATGTAACATTGATGTGCAAAGTCGGAATGGTATAAGAGCATTTTCAGTCATACATAAACCACGTGCCGATAGGGAACTTGAAAAAAGATTGAAGTCTGTGGTAGAGTTCAGGAACTCTACTATATAAATCAATAATGAAATAACCCGTGGTGAATCTGTATGTAATGTTTTCATATACGATAATCGCGATAATAGCGATAAGTACTTTCAGGAAATGTGCAGACCCGGTTATAGATACCTTATATACATACACATCTCGGTGGAGAGGCTTTGGCCTTGGATTTTTTTAAATTAACAATAAATGTGTTCACAATAATATTTTCATTCCCCTTCATTTCATCACGCATTCTGAGTAATCAAAATGATTCATAGTTTCGAGTAACGTGAAGATATTATTAGTAAATATTTACGCTATTACATTTACCATTATTCAGGGCTCGATCTACCTATAGTCTAGGAAGTAGGCATTTTTCGCCTAAGTCAATTACGACCACGCCTCACACATGGTTATGTTTCAGAGTACATAGTTAAAGCAAGGGTTTCCAATAATAAACTAATAGATAATTTTGTAGTAGTATGAGCAGCCACTCTAGATATTTTTTAGCATTTAAAATTTTTACCGGTGAGATTAGATGACAACGCATTAGTTGTTTAATACACTGGAAAATTTTAATGTATCTCACACTCCTTAAAACTAATTTTATTCAACTAGCAGATGTCACCGTCATGAAATAAATACTTAGGATATTTCTGACTGGCATTTAGGGCCGGCCTGCGGCTCCCTGCGCGCACTGTGACCGTTAAAATTAATCTATGTTATTACAACACTTGTAGGGGACCCTGACAGCCCTCGATTAAAGTTTTAACAGTATTCAAATGTTCAAACTAAATTGCTATGACAGAATTGTAATGTAGACCATCCTACAAGTTATGATCTTGAAAATATTTTATATGCTAATAGAGTATATGTATGCATTATACTGCCGTAAATACAGCTATCTCATAGACTTTTTTTATTTTCTGGATATCGCTTTACTTCCGCGCAGTACGTGTCGAACGGACTGTTCGACAGGGCAGGTGCAAAACGATCGAAAAGTGGTCAGAGCTTGTTTAATGGCTACAGATGTCAGGTAGAGACCCAAACCATCTTTACCCAACATAATATGTATAGTCTTCTATTAACTAGAATAAAATTTCAATGGAGAAAAAATCATGTCCATTCGTTAAGTGTGTTCGAAAGCGAAACAACACGTGGTAGGTAAGTACGACGACGCAGACGGCCGGTGTTGAATTACTTCCCTGCCAGGAAGGATTACTTCCATTGTGAAGGACTTTCGATACCCTTTTCTTAAGTTGAACAGAAGGTACTTAACTTAAGCTAAACTATGGTGTGATGTCTACCAACTCGCACATAACCAGCTTGATATATTGAGCCTCAATCCTTCTAATTCTGAGAGGAGACACGTCCAACAGTAGTTTGTTGATAAATAATTATTTACTGTATAGATAAGACAGATGGGTATAAATTATAAAATACTAATTCATTATTATGTTCGTTACTTTCCGTTATTTGAAACAATAATATATAATATAGTTCAGATTCTAGCTAATTGTATGCCAATTTGAAACCCTAGAGACTTTCATGAATTTATGTCTTCTATACGACGGGTAATAAAGTTACTGAGCGTCTCGCGTAAACGAATTACATGAAAAATGAGTATAACAGGGAGTTTATCGAATAAGATCTAGCGGGGGTGGCCGCCGCGAGGCATGTGACGAAGTTCGGTCTCCCAGACGGGCCGACCGAGTCGATAGCATGCTCCTTGGTAGGTTCGTGCCTCCCGAGACTACACACACACTCGTGCACTTGTAGATATGCATTTACAGGAACATCCTACCGGCCAGACGAGATTGAACAGCACCATGTTTTGTAGATTCGAATTGCCTACAGATATTTATAATAAATGTAGTTAAAAAAATAAACTGAATAAATACGCTTTTATAGGACATGAAACTCTTGGATATTAAACATTCATATAATTATCATCTTTTTCTATAGAATTTTTACTTGAGGGTGGTAGAGGAAATCGAAGATAAGGGTAATAGGAAATACCTTTAGCGAGCTTTAAAGAACAAAGAAGACAAAGATACATTGTTGTTACTTGGCAATTTATTACAGTACTCCGAAGAACTTCTGATATGTACGGTACGAAGCTACACCCCCTAAACGTTTGCATTACCTATCATATCATAACATATTATCATTCAATTAAGATGACAATGAAAATAGAAATGTAAAGTAACCACTGGCTTGAGACATTATTGTTGCTCTACTGACCGTGGTGCCTTGCGGTAAGATCTAAGATTGCATTACTATGTATCAAGTGTATGCGCTATACCTATGTATATTATGTACATATATTGTCAATTTGTGGTATATAGTTTTCATATGTAAAACCCAGAAACCTCGGCATTATTTTTCACATTATAATGTACTTAGTCCTAAATTTAGTTCTGTTCTACCATACATAGTGTATTCGTTGGACTAATGAAAAATTTCACACCCAGCGATTGTGGTACAATAAACTCCACGAACGTAATATTTATCAGGAACGCCGCATATATCTTACCCTAACTGTTTTCGATCAATAAAAACGTTCTTGTGAAATTCAAACATAAACGAAGCGTAGCCATTTCTGGATAATGGAGCCCGAAATAACATCCCAGTCACTCACGCACGGAGATTCGGGTGTGAGCTCTATAACTCGACTGTGCTGCCACCATAATGGTCAAGATTATTAAAATAATGCATTACGTTTGGATAAATTTATGATGTCAAGAACATGAATGAACAACGAATGACCGTCAATTTTTAAATAAATATAAAGACAATAATAATAAATAAAGAATAAACAAGCAACTCTCTAAAATCAATCATGATAATATCCTAAGCTATTATTACACAGTGTAATCCTTATTTTCGATTTATGATTATTAATGTTTTATTTCCCAAATAAAGGCTTTTCAACTGAAGGTTGGAAGGTAATGGTAGGTACTCATAAGAATATGTTATTATACCCTAGGAGAATGAAAGTACCTATCGGTCTGTATCATAAGATAGGAAGGTACATACTATGCATAAGGTAGCTCTTTACTTCAATTCCAGGTTTCAACTTTTCGATGGACATATTATTTCATATTTTCAATATATTATTTCATAATTCCAAATGTAAGTTTGCAGTATTTATTTTTATTGTTCGTACTGAGCGGTAGACTTTTACTAATTAGACTGTCATGATGAATGCTTAATACGTTTTAAAACTTTGAGCTCAATGTAGTGATGTCATGGTCGCTTAATTCTCGTGTTTAGAGGACACCCGCCCATAAGGAGCGCTTCCGGAGCGCTTATTCAATCGGTTTTATCAAGCCATGAGCAGTACGCCAGACATGCGGTAATTAAATTTAACGTTTATTTAAAACTAGGTGTGTCCCCGGCTTCGCTCGCGTGGAAATCAGTGTGTCACAAAGTTTTTCCCGCCTAAATAACTTTATACTTGCAACGTGGCGTTGCAAACGGAAGTTGAAGCTTGATAGAGACTGACAGTCTCAGACTGTCCATTACATAAATATGCAAGTAGGATAGGTTTTAGCTGTCAATGAGTGGACCCGAACGTCACGATACGAGTTTAATACTTCAGTAGTCGAATTGACATTAATGAACAATACGGACATTATTTTCATTTAAATTTAAATTGTGCCAGCTATATTATACATACGAATAAATGGTTTATCCGCAATTAAATTCTTAGCGTAAGACTGATAAAATCATACTTAAGAATACAATGATAATAATTTTGAATGTTGCGTATTTTTTTAAAGTTTCACTTGTATTAAATGTTGAGTGAAAGCCAATTAAATTTATGTTTTTATTGTGTTCACGGTCATAGAGCATATTATGTTACTAGTCCCTATTGTATTAACGATATCAACTCAGGACCGAATGTGTCTACTCGCAGCAAACATAATTAATTAATATGCCTAACGCAGAAGTTACGCGTGGCTTTGTCACGCAAACGTTAGCGCCAAATTCCCCTTTGGGTGCAGCTAACACATAAATATGCTAATTCATTTATTTCGTGAACTAATAAACAAAGCTAACATCGGTGCATTGACCTAATCACAAAGCTCTAAACGATCACACGCTGTAGTTTTCAACAATATAATAAAATCTCTCTGTTTCAGATTCGGGCTAAGCCCGGCCGCAGGGCGGCTGCTGCTTTTTTGCGTGTTCACGTCTGTTTTTGTTTCCGCTACTGGAAGTGACAAAAGTGTACTGTGAAGTGTAAAAGTGACTGTGTCTATCATGGCACTCTCCACCGGATTAGCGGCCCTCGTTGTGCTGCTCGCTCTCGGTAAGTATCTGACTTAACTCTTTGTCATTCACACAATTTTATACAATTGTTACTTTTTAATATAGAAAAAATAATAACACGTAGGTACATATTAAGTAGCTGCGAAACCATTTACAACTCACGATAGGATAATTACGGCACCATAGCTACATATAGTGAGATATATATATAGACCGAGAGTGTTTAAATCCAATGTTATTTTAACTTAAGTAGTTGGTGTGATTTCTGACATCAACCACGGTTGCTCTTAGTTTTTGTATATAAAATACATAATGTAAAAATATCTCATTTGTATAATAACCATAAGTCATCATTCATTAATGATCATCAGATCTTCAATTTTAGGAATTCAGACGACATGTGCAATCTTAAAATAAAAACGCCTCACAAAAAATATAAAGTTTTCGTTGTGGTGTTTCAGACATTTGTTTTGCAGATGGTATCGTAAGTGGTGTTAGCAAGCATTGGCCGAATGTCAGTTTCGTATCTAGGTTGTCGATAGGAACGATTTGGTACATTGGCCTTTTGGCTCGTTGCAGAAGGTCGTTTCGATCCGTTTGATTAATATCCCAATCGATACATGGTCTTACTCTTCGATGTTTTTGAGTTTATAGTTATGGCGATATTTAAATTCGCATGACGTCATGGTCGGTGTTAATTTTTCTGTTAACATCCTGTTATATCTATAAGCTATATAAACACGTTTGACTACCATTTGAGAGACTTCATCAGGTTTCTTTAAATTTATATTTCATGTTCGTACAAGTAGCTTATATGATATGTTTAATATTAATAACAAACAATATTAATCTTGTTTAAGTACCAATTTTCCACCTGACGGCATAGAAGCGGTTGTTTAAGTTACCACCCACGGCTACAGGAGATATTCTTCACTTCATACGTAGTAAAGAAAACAAACTGACCGTACTTATAGTTTCGTGTGTTAACAGTCCCTATCGAAACAACCACAACAAATAAATTATAGTCCATATAAGCAGATAACAAACGTCCAAGCACGTGTAAATAACATGCTTACTCTTAGTTAATTTGCCTGAGATTATGAATATTAACAAGTACTTGTGGCACAGCTATTAGCGATTCACATGCATGGTATCGATATTTCTTCGGAATAAAAAAAAAAATTTAATTCATGAAAAGTTTCTAAATTAACAAATGAATATACTAGTATTGAAATAAGCTTACTTTGGGAATCGACGTGAAACTTGCATTATTATTAAAATAGAAATACTGCCTGACACGAATTTGTGGAAGTCTTGCATCCTGTATACTATGTTAATATGTGTACAGACGAACTTAATTAGAACAGTGCTAGAGGTTAGGAAACAGTGAGCATAGAGTAGATAACAAAGGAGTTCGTGCTAGGAATTTTACGGGGTGAATGGCCGCCAGGATTTTTGAATTGCGGAGCGTAGTCAACCATACGCGCTAATTGGTTACACTCCTTAGATTGTCTAAATATTACATCCATAAAACAAAAAAAAAACAATGCAAACGACTATTGATTACTTATAGCTAACAGATTAAACGAGCTATTTCATTCAAAATTTCATTTCACGCCTTATTTCTTTAATTAATGGCGTAGTACAATGGAAAACGTAGCACTTAAATCTACATTTATATCATTTAAATTAAAACTTAACTGCTAAATGCATTAGTTTTTCGTTTTAAATGGAAAAAATTATGTTATAAACAGTTATTTTACATACATATAAGTCTGAAGTTTCAATTTTAAACACATGAAAAGGAAAAGTTTAAAACAAAAAATAGAAAACTGTAACAACCCAGAGAGATTTGTAAAATTTTAAGATTCTAAACACGAGTGACTAAAAATTACTGAATATAAACATAGCTTAGAGATATGTACGTCTCAATTTATGAATCCGATTACTCAGGATTTTAAATTTGCAATTCACAGGGTATATTAAAAGTGAGCTATCTGTCAAAGTGGGAATACTTTAGAGTTGTCCACTATAACAGCGACAAGTATAGTACCTTACTATGTATACTATAGAATCATCTTGGGGAATGTAAGCAGCATTTTATGGTAGTAATTGTGTATTCCGATCAGTCTTTTTACACCGTAATACTGAATAAATCTAAACTCTTCGGAGTTACAAACGGTTATATTTTATAGTGTACTTTTTTGGTGGAGACTTGGTTCCAATCTATGTAGTTAACGTTCTGCCTACGCGATACCAAATTGTAACGCTATCCACCAAATTTGGCCGTCTTTCGGTTACGTAATACAAGCCGTGTCCTCCTCCGGTTGAACACGTTGGATTGTTAAAAAACCTGTGAAAAGCGTTGCATTTTTAAAATGTTGTTCAGTACTTTATAGAATGCGTTGTCACCGCCACGCAACGGACTAATTGCATTCGGCCTCGGTATGGCATCATAGCTCTGCGGCCTAGTTAAAACTTTTAAGTCACACAAATAAATTCAATTTCTTTTGTATGTATTGCTACAACAAAATTTTATAGCGATTAATACATATTTTGATTTTTTATTGATATCGAACATAACTAAATATGTAACTTACTTTTTACCCAATATATAGGTATGTAATTACTACTGAGAATAACAGTAAAAATAAATGTCATTTAAATAGCTTGGTATGTCTAATGCAATTGACTGTAACAGAAATTAAAATTTTAATAAACTTAATTTTTTAAGTGTTTTATTACGTACATATATAGGATGCATCATGGACAGCCTTAATGTACCATCCTTAGGTCTACCGCTAAATTCCTAATGTGTTTTGGCTGGAAAATGTTGAAAATAGTTAAGACAAATAAAGATGAAACTAAGTATTATGCTAGCAGCTAGCTCTACATAATTGATCTCTTAACATCTTTCCTTCTTTAAGGCCGTGACTCGCTATCGAATCTAATGGCAACACCGTCTTATGTATGAAGACGTACACCTGATACAGTTCCTGCAAGGGGAATGCAGAGGAATGAGATTGTAGGTACGAATAGTTTGCCCAAAAGGTGGCATAGCATAGCAAGTGCTACCTGCGGTAAATCATTCCGGTTCGGGCGGCTCAGCTGAGACGCTGCGAGGTGATGTGCATCTGTCGCGGCCCGACCAATCAGCTGCGTGAGCGCGCGCACATCTGTCGCACGCAATGCGCCCGCGTTTGTTGCTCCCTTTGTTGCTATTTTTTACGGACCGTTGAAAGAGGAAGAAGTATTGTATAAGGGTTCGAAAAATGACCTATATAATTTTGAAACTCTACACAATAAAATTATTTTCAATATGTAATACATGCTTTATATAAAAATCACTATGAATACTTGCAATATAATACTGTATAAATTTATGAAATTTCGTATATAAGTACAAGGAAAATCTTAAATTCTGTCTGATAGATTATAACATTTCAATACAGTTTACCTATAGGTACTTAACATTATTGCACGTGCAGTATTGTAGTACAAGAAAAAATTCCAAACAGGCGTATCAACAAATAAGTATCCCTCATACAGACGCTCCCCAGCAGGCCTGTATAGTTACTAAGCTTTTATAGTAAGCGATGAGTACGTACGTTTGTCGCTGGAATGCAAATGCGTGCTATGTCGACCCTCGCTCTGAGCCGGACATCGCTTATTTCTATGAGATGCCACTTATACATATAAAACAAATTGTACCGAAGGCTGCAAGACGCGGGCCGGGGATAAGCCATTATCTCCATTAGTAATGGGGTACTGCTTTCACGCTTTATCGTACACTGCCAGGTTTGTAAAGATCCCCACTTCCCATTTTAAGATTCGGACGGTTTTTCTACCTTTTATTAATATTTATCAAATTCATTGATAAAGCAATAAACTACCTAAAATGAATATAAGTATTTGGTTACGAAAATTAAATTACGTATGTAAAAGATATTAAAATACGTTACAAATTCTTAAAATTGTACTTTTTCTAAGATTGCAAGCTGTGCCCACTTTACATAAATGAGAATACGGTTCCTAGCCGCGACCTTTCCACTCGTACAATTACTGCGCGGCCCCTACAGCGGCTACAGCTACACTGCGCGTGACACTGGTCGGTTCGTCCGCGCTCTAAATTGATACTAGAATACAGATAGCTGCTTACCATCTCACTTGTCCCTAGTTTGTGCTAGAAACCATACATTAAAGCTTTATTATTGTTGTCTAACTTTCTTTAGAATTCCGTAACTTTAAAAGTTTTTTTTACATATTACATTGTTTACAATTTAGCGCTTTATCATAATCATGTCTGCAAAGGCATGAATTTGAAAGAGATACAAAATACTCGTGTATTGCAATTTAAGTGCAGTAGTAAAATCTACCTATGTACTTGTATGTGAAAACTGGTTTTGTGTTTGGCGTGCATTGGACTAAAGCACTATAAATTGTATCGCACTGACCTGCACTGTGTATTGTACTTGCGATAGCGCAATATACAATTAAGAACACAAAATGCTTACAAAAAAGAGCAGCGAGAAGAAAGAACGTCAAAGAACAATGAGAACTGGTTTTAAATTGAGTGCTAATAAAAGTACTTACATATATAGGTACTCAAATGAACAAATCTACTTACAATGTTTATTGTGTTCGCATAAAAACTAATTTGTCACGACTGAACGAGACTGTTCTTTTGCGACTACCAGAAACCTCTGCCCCGCTGGTAGTTTCCTTGGGTAGGTAGACTCTATGAACGCTGTCGTTCACCTGTCAACCCGGAAACCTACCAGCATGGTGTTTTCGTTGGACTCTGGCAAGGGGGCAGGCGAAGCAACCCGCTGAGTTTACAGATTAGAGAAGTAAGAGCATATGTATTCAAGGCCATATAAGAAAAATCTAATGCATGAATCGAGATGGTTCGGGTGCGGGGTTTATACGTGAGAGACGAACTTTTTGATGTCTTACTTCGCCTGTAGCCCATATTTGTAGAACGTCATATAAAAATTCTTTATTAACTAACAAGTAGTTTAAGTGGCGTTGTGGTAAGAAAAATATTGTGGAATAATCTCACAAATAAAATATAACTTAAGAACTGTTCTCGCCTTTATTCAAATAAGAAGTCTTTTAATTATGAAACAATTAAGATTTCCCACGGAAATTGCGACTTTTGTTTTTTTTTTTTGTCTATTTTTATAATAAGATGTAAGTACCTATGCAAAAAGTGTTATGAGTCAAGATTGGTAACCATTGTTAGTGGAATGTATGACACACAGAATTTTTTGTACAATTATTTTAAGGCACAAGCCTAGTCCGTCACATATACGAAAAAAGAGAATTTAGCATAGGTATCTGTGATAAAAATATGTTATGTTACAGTTAGATATAATTAAATATTTGTCCCAGAAGTAAATTTAGTAGTTAAAAACGTATGAAAATCACACCAATTGCGGTTATAAACGTGTTGTCTCCTATTATAAAAAATAAATACATTATAAATTATAGTATTCTGTGATTACTAATTTTAATGACTCGAGTTAAATTCACAAAACGTTGTCGCTAAAAGTACCGACTGAGAAATAATTAGGGCAAAAGGAACAAAAGCAAGAATGTCGCAATCGTAGAATATGGGTGAAAAAGGAAAATTATTTTACGTTGTATGACGTCGAGATCGTGAAAGACAATGAGGGCGTAGGGTTGACGTGCTATGGAATATAATTCCTTCGTACACCGTGCCGAGAGGATGTACGAGGGTTTCTAGGTCATGAAAAGCGAATGCATTAGAGGTTTTATAAAAATGCTGGAAACTAATGGACTTTCTTCTTTCAAAAACTATAGTGTTTCATGTTTACTGAAACGTACATTTTATATTTCTATGTATTTATATTTATTAGTTAATATACAGATTTTTTTCATTATTGGAGTGTTCTCTGACTGTAGATATATTTGGCTCGCATTGATGTAGAGTTGCCATATCAGGTAATAGTGATAACAACTGAAACATTTGCATATCATAAAGTTAATTTTGGCATAATATTTACCTTCTTCGCTCAGGTCTTTTCATGGTGGTTTAATAACTTGACATTTAGTGACTCACTAAAATGCAATAACGTTTTCTTACAAAGGAAGTACATGTTACTGTGTTGATGAGTAACAGGCACGTGGGGTGAAGTGCCGTCACTACGCGTTTCCCACCATTTTCCACCTAGACAAGACAGTTTTCACAATGACTATGACTACTAAAAGTTACAGACATTTTAATGCTTTTTAAAGTATACGTCAAATTATTTTAATGTTATGCTGTGTTTAACGTATATAATATAAAATAACGTACAATAGGTACGCGCCAGAATTACTACTCAATCTATAAATGTAGGCACTACACATACCTATCTACGTATATACATACATATAAATATGTAGTCGGTAATTTATTGATTATAATGAAAATCATAATCAATTACAGATAAATAATCTGTGTGCCTTTCATGCAAATCCGTCCAGTGTTCTTTTTGACACGTAAATTCAAATTGTTCGTCATTTTCAAGAGATTTTAGATTGTCACGCTAGAATAAATCTATCCTTTCTTTAGGATATTAAAATAGAAATTAGGTCTGCAACGAAAAGTTACACGTGAAACAGCGAACCGCTAGGTATGCACAGCACCGCGATTATTCTATGAATCACATACTCGTACTCTTGCGACGAGTTGCTAGATGGCTATGAACATGTCATGAATAAGTTAGCTAGAGAGCGCTCTACAATCACCACGAATAGAGCAGTGTGTGGAGCAATTGTTTCATTCATTATAGCTACTTCGAGTTAACAACTGCTGTTAATTAATGTTAAACCACGTTAACTCGAGTTCACTCGCTTAACTGGAGTACCAATTTAGAAGCAGGTGTGACTCTTACACATCGTATTTTAATGATACAGTTACTTTATCGAAATAAGCATATTATATTTAGTGATGATGTCAACAGAGTGCATCATGAAATAGGTAGTAATTTCATTTGGTTCGGTTGTTTTCAAACGTTTGGATTTTAAAATGACCCTCGATATGTTTTTTTTATTTATAAAGTGTAATATACGAAATAAGCAATTTACCCTGTGCAACCACGAGACGACTGCCACTGGTTCTACAACTTCCTCTGTAACAAATGGCTATGTAGGACATTTCTCTAAGCTTTCTAATAAATACAGGTTTATTTTTAATTGATTTACCAAAAAGGTGACTGAGATGAAAAAAATAAATAGAAAACTGCTTTAAAAATGTATGGAATTATTATTCGCCTCGCAGTTCGTAGAAAGATTGTATGAATCTTAATCTTATCTAATTTTAATTAACATCACTTCTTAAACTAGAAAGCCCGCATTTAATGACGTGTCCTTCGATTACACTGTCTATTACACGGTAGTGAACAAGTGCGTTATCTAAGTACTTGTGGTAAAGTTGTTTAGTTTGACCCGAGGAGCATCTGTCGCTCGGGGTTAGAAGTCAAATCGTAACGCAAGCTGGGCCACTAAATTATGTCTATGGACGTGTAATAAATTAAATTTCTGTATAATTAGATGCTACGAGTGACGCTTTCATCTATAGTGGAACATAGTAAGTAGGTACCTAATGCAAAAATTTTATAAAGCCGTAGTTATATCTAAGTCAGATCTAAACAAAAAACAAACCGAAAAACATGTTACAACATCTGATTGCTAGTGTGGGTTATTAAAGGATTTTAAATATCTACACATTTACTTTGTGTATTTACTGTATTAAGCAATTACGTAACCATGATTGAATTATTAAAAATTACTCAAAAAATTTTGGTCATTAAACTAATGTTATATACTTATTTGTAACCATATAAACTCCATAATGGTTATATTATGACAAAGCATTTTGTAGTATTTATATGCATCATATACTGGCCCAGCGTTTAATCAGTACATCGTCTAAGGCTATAGTACTGACTAAGCGACTAATACAAGGCGCTGTATTAGTATGAGACTATCATTAGAAACTGGGTTAAGTTCTTGTAAGCTGGGGTAAAGCGTTCTAGTTATGGTCGTGACGTGCCCGAGTGGTTTGCAGAGCTTTTACACACAAGCGAAACGTATCAATCAAATATAAACTGTTGCTTTATCGCCGCAACTTACTGCGCTACTTCGTTAAGTAGGAAACTTTACTACATTCATAAATAAATACCCACGCACACAAACCAAAATGTGAGAATACCACACACGAATGATTACTACAGCTTTACGATGCAACTTGCCCTATAAAGATCGCCATAGACTTTTTCATTTTCATCCATACTAATATTATAAACGCGAAAGTAACTTTGTCTGTTACGCTTTCACGGGCAAACCGCTCTGTCGACTGTAATAACATTTAGTGTGAATATAGTTTGAAGTTTAGGAAAGAAAGTAAACATTTTTTTTTCAAAATTTAACCCCTATTGGCAAATAGTGTGGGTTATAATGTTCATAAAAGATGTATAATTTCAACTTTTAAGCCATTTCAAAAAAGGAGTAGTTAAGGAGTCTTAATTTAAATTAAGTAGGTATATATATTTGTTCAAACTTATTTAGTGTATAAATTGTACACACAGATTTTACGCGCACAAAGCCGCGAGAAACCACTAGTATTTTATGTGTTAACGATGTTGTGTTTTGTGATTTACGTAATTTACGTAACAAATGTGACGTTCCAGTTAAGGTCCAATCTTATAAATGAGATATTTGTTGATATTATATTTAAATTATAATTTATATAATATAAGTTATTCTTATATGTGACCGTCAATACCAATTTTAACCTAATTAACGTCAATCTATGTCTCCATGTATGTTATGATCTGTCTAGCATCATTTAGTAGGTATGAACCTAAAATCGTTAGGTCGCTATCTACATAAAAGACCTATTAATATAACTAATCTACACAGGAAATCAACAAAACTGCAGTTATCACAACGAAGCCTATCGTTTGCTATTATAACTATAACGTATTATCATTATACCATAACGCCTGATTCCTAACGGGGTAGGCAGAAAGCCCCGAGTGCCGAATATCTCAATTATAATTTTAACAATGCGATAATCGAGATTCTGAAAGGGACTGAAGGACACACCTGTTGGTGGAATCACACGATGTCTTCACTTTCTTTATCAACCATATTATTGTATACCTAAGTACTTCCAAATTAGAAATAGTGTAAAATACTATTTGCCCAAGTTAATTGACTGTATTATTTTGTGCAGGAGCAGTACAATGCGAGGACGAGACTATTGGCCCGATATTTATGAAGGAACCCCCAAACCGAGTGGACTTTAGCAACACGACCGGAGCCGTAGTGGAATGCGCCGCGCGAGGATCCCCTGCCCCGGACGTTATCTGGGTACGAGCTGATGGCACCGCGGTCGGCGACGTTCCTGGACTCAGACAAGTATGTTTTCATTTTTTCAATTACTCAAAATACTTTTTGTAAAAGGTATTCCTGATATTCAGGTATGTTTGAAGTAAATACAAATGGAGATAACATATAAATATTTTTTTATTAAGCTGTCCGTTTTTGGTACAAGTGATGTACCACAGTATTAAACATAAAAAAAATAGCTGGATCTTGTCATAGCATGTCTTGGTTGTGTTAGCTTTTATTAGTTATAATTAAATACGACCTTTGTCAACTTTATCAATCGTTATAAAAAAGACACGAGGAGGCAAACGGCGCGATTTAGATCGCCAACATTCCAACGGCTCTCTTTGTTAGCGTGCAATTATAAAAAACCAAAACAAGACATAGAATAACGATCTGGTAAATTGAGAATAAGAAATACTTAGTCCCAGCGACAACAGCAGATCAAGTCAATGGCTTTTAATCGTACTCCACTACTGGTAGTTACTAGTAGGAGCAATCACATTGTAGTTTATATTATTATTATATTATTATAGTATTTGTCTAACGTTTATTATCTTTTTAGGTGCTGCCTAATGGTAATCTGGTATTTCCTCCATTCCGTGCGGAAGATTACCGTCAAGAAGTCCATGCTCAGGTGTATGCTTGCCTCGCAAGGAACCCGGTCGGTACGATCCACTCCAGAGATGTTAATGTTCGAGCTGGTAAGTTTGTATCATATCGTCCTATCATCTTGAGTGTCACATAAAATATCAAAGGCCTAAACAACAATAAAAATACTTGTACAATACTGTTGCAATGACATAATATGTATGTATATACTATATGTAACTTATATACACATGGGTATTTCGAATGTTCATTTATTACTTTGATTCCGGGTTACGTACTAAAGAATATCTGAAGTATATCACTTACCTTACCATTTGGTATTTTATTTTAGTAGAATCGGGTGTTTAAAACTACATTATATGTTTGTTGTATTGAGGCATTTGATATGTGACATATAATGTAATTTAGGATTTTTCGTGTTAAAAAGTTATCTGCTACTGCATTGTAGGCAAAGCGATTACACAAACTTATCAATATTTGTCACTAACACAAAGTACCTACAACTGCAATAAAAGTATTACAATATGTTTTTTAGAATAGTTATTTTGTTTTACGTATTGAATTTGTAAATTAAAAATTGTACAGTCCATGACCTTTATCTGTGTGTAATGTTGTCTTTGCTACTGGTTACTTAATGTAATATATTCTGTACTTATACCACATATACTCGTATTATTTAGTTTTATCGCATATTATTGTATTGCTACATTTCTTATCGAGGTATCAACGCCGTTATCGTTTCGGCTAATATCATCATGAAAAATTATAAGCAAATCAGTTTCGTAGCTACTCGTACATCTTGAATTTACTAATACAAATAATGCACAATTGATGAAACAAACACATCATGAGTTTAGAGAATCTCATTTCTTGAATTCCTTATTTGAATTTTATTATTCCTTATTTGAATTACAGCTGATTATATATTGCATTACTAACATCACTCTTTAAATTAATTTTTACCGTTCTACTCGTACGTCTCCACTAGAATCGAAGGGAACCGTATTATTAGTGAGAAAATATTATTATTCTGAATTATAACAATAAATTATTATGGACTAACAAAAACTTGCATTAGACCACACCGAGTGGCCTTGACAAATGTATAGATTACCTATACTATGCGAACAATCTAAATGCACGTGTCTGCTATAAACTCAACAGTCGTAGTGACACTATTATATCACTCCTTGCCAATCGTAAAGACATGTTGTGTTAGAGACATCTATTTATTTGGTAGGCAAATCGTTGCCGCCACCGCCCGGGCAATTACGGGGCGCTGCCCTGTCATTATCTCAATAAGGTTAATCAATCTATCAACTGCACTGACGTGGGTGTAAAATATGTTCAATGTTTTAATCAGTTTATTTATATGAAAGCTATATGATCTGGTAAAGGAGTGTCATAAATCCACAATTATTACATATACTTGGCATTATTACAATCTATAGATAGAAGAAAGCTTGGACTTCATACAAAATACGAAGAAACGACTGCTGCTTATGTAATTTGGTCTTAAGTTTGTAGAAAATAACAATTGCTAACTTTGCAGGGATTCGGTCCATTGTTGGAAACGTGGGTGTAACCAAATAATTATATTACTGTGCCTATTGACCTGCTCGTTAATTCAATAATCAAATGCTACTGTTACGGACCGTACCTATAGTGTAAATAGCTAGTGGATATGTTAAGCTATCTACAGTTCTTTATATAATATTTGATAGAGTTATGGATGTCACTTATATGCCATGTCTGGATCTTATTATTATTGTAGCAAATCTGATTTTAAAAAATTGTCATCGTTTTTGTAATCGCTTTGCACTTCTGTTATTCAGACAAGGAGAAGTGAACCTTGGCATCAATAAATATATTATCTTAGTAACAATACCGGCGACTCCGTCAAGACCGAAATTTTCTTCGGTCGATCAGTATGAACAGCCAAGTTTTATTTCTTTTAAAAATGTATATGGTCAATTTTTGTTCAGATTTTATTTTTCCAAATATTTAAATATTATCAATCACTCAATTTATAGTTGTTAATTAAATAGTAAATTATTCCACAATATAGTGTAAACAAAAAATGGCCGTAAATTATATTCTTATCTTAAATTTATTGTATCTACTATGTACCTACTATATTATTTCAGGATTGAATTTATACTGACATTTAAGTTTAATTGATTTAAAAATTAGGTTCGTTGGATATAAGTTTTATAAATTAGGATATAAAATGTTTCTATTTCTCTTATCTGGCTCTATCTATCTTTTTAAGAGCCGCAATCTAAACTAAGTGAACAAAGTTTTTCCATATCTTGATTGCATTACAATTGGGATAGATATTACAAAGATTAACAGACTACACGATTACAATATAATAAAATAACATAATGAAATCAGCGCCTCTTCATTAACACACCAGTGGTTGCCCAGCATTATGACACCGATGTGAACAAGGAGTACGCAATTATGGGCAATAGCATTATCCTGAAGTGTCAAGTGCCTTCCTTTGTGGCCGATTTCATCGAAATTCTATCTTGGCACACTGATGAAAATGAAGATTTTTATCCAGGCGAAAACTACGGTTAATTCAGATTGAATGCGGTACTACTATCCTTGTTATCCTGCTCCTTCAATATTCCGCAGTGGTGCAACAGCAATACGAATCGGAAGTAAATAATGAATATGTTATACGCGGTAACTCCGCTATACTCAAATGTTCCATACCATCGTTTGTGGCGGATTTCGTGAATGTTGTGTCGTGGCAAGACGAATCTGGCAATTCCTTTACAATTGATGAAACAAAGGAGGTGGCAGAGGGTACATTGAATATGCTGTAGCTATCACCAAATATCCAATTCCATATGATGTATCCCTATAAATATCAATTTAACATTTATGCGTTTCAGTTGTAACGCAATATTATGAAGCTGAAGTGGTATCGGAATACGTTATACGCGGGAATACTGCTGTACTCAAATGTAACATTCCGTCATTTGTCACTGATTTTGTCAAAGTGGAGGCTTGGGTTGATTCGGATAACGGCGAATACTTACATACCGATGATATCGGTAGGATATCGCTCGATTTAAATGCAGGAAATCCTTAATCCCAACTGCCACATTTCCTTTTTCACAAGCTTAAAGTTTTTCACGATTAAAATTTTTCAGTTGTTAATCAGTTTTATGAAGCTGAGATTTTAACAGAGTATGTGATACGCGGTAATGCAGCAGTTCTAAAATGTTCCATTCCTTCATTTGTTGCGGATTTTGTCAAAGTAGAAGCGTGGATTGATGAAGAAGGAACTGAAATAACTCATTCTGACGATCTTGGTAACGATGAATAAAAACTATAGTGACTTCCGTACTGATCGTTTGTCCATCACATCCACCTATCCATTCTAAATAGATGTCTAATTGTTATTCTTTAGTCGTATCCCAGTATTACGTGACCGAAGCCGAAAATGAGTACGTGATTAGAGGGAACGCTGCTATAATTCGTTGCAAGATTCCATCATTTGTTAGCGATTTCGTTGCCGTGGAGTCCTGGATTATGGAAGATGGGGAAATACTTACTCTAAATAATACAAATACATCCGAGGGTACATTTTCTCAAAAAAAAATTTATTCCTATTTCCAAACAATCCCTACTCGTCTTTTTCATAGCTTTAAAATTATTTAGTACCTATTATTTTTTAACTAGTGGTCTCGCAGTCTTATGAAGCCGAAGCAGATAATGAGTATGTAATTCGCGGAAATGCAGCGATTATGAAATGTGAAGTACCGAGTTTTGTCTCAGATTTTGTATCAGTTGAAATGTGGACAGACAGCGATGGAGGCACTTATTACCCGGGAAGTGATGAGGGTAATTCCTCCCAAAAAGCTAAATTCCTATTCCCCAATCCATTATCTTCGATTATTGTCACAGCTGTCCTTCAGGCGTACGAGGCTAGAGTCAACGACGAATTTGTTTTGCGAGGAAACACAGCAATTCTGAAATGCATCGTGCCTTCTTTTGTAGCAGACTTTGTTCATGTAACAGCATGGATTATGGATAATGATACCGTCACTGCTGACAACGACCAAAACTTTGATACGGGTATTCATAAGTAGCTAACTTAAGTATAATGTAATGTAATTCCGATCCTCAAGACCTTTCCAAGATAGGATTGATTGTTAATAGTAGATAAATTCACAGTGGTGCATCAAAACTACGAACCCCGAGTTATTGACGAAGATGTATTGCGGGGAAATTCGGTCATTGTAAAGTGTTTAATCCCATCATTCGTCGCGGATTACGTCCACGTTGTGGAATGGGTAACGGACGAAGAGTCCCTCTCTGCATTTTCGTTGAATGGCTCCGAAGGCAATTACGGTAATCGAGAGCGCCCGCACGGCCCCAATTGTTCCTATCCGCTCTCCATAAAAAATCCTCGAGGACTCTTATTAATATATCCTTCTGTTCGATTTCAAAATTTAAACTTTTCAGCTGTTAACCAGTTTTACGAGTCGCAAGTCTATGATATATATGTTATAAGGGGTAACGCAGCAGTCTTCAAATGTCATATCCCATCTTTCGTTTCCGACCATGTTCATGTTACATCTTGGCACGATACCGAAGGCGAAGAGTTTTTGACAAATGAAAACAACGGTATTAACATACAAACTTTGTTTCTGTATCCTGAGAATCCCGTCCTTGTATTTATGTAATGTAAGAATAATGTTTTAATTTTTTTAAAAGAATGTCATCTAGTAATACCGCGCTGGCCAAAGAAAAATTGAATATTTCAGTTGTGAGTCAAGCTTATACAGTCCATTTAGTAGAAGAAAATGTGTTACGTGGAAATGCTGCAATCTTGAAATGTCTCATTCCAAGTTTCGTGACAGAGTACGTGTCTGTCGCTTCCTGGATTATTTCAGAAGGAGACGAGGAAACAGAGATCAAATCAAATGATACCACTAATATTGAGGGTATACTTAACAGCATGTATTACCTTGATTTCCCTATCTGACCTAGGAATATCCTTTATTCTGTATTTAAACTTTTTGTGATCTTTTTACAACTCTATTTGCAGTTGTAACTCAAGCGTATACTGTTAATTTAATGGAAGAGAGCGTTTTACGTGGCAATGCCGCAATTCTAAAATGCCATATTTCTTCATATGTCACTGAGTATGTCAGCGTTTCATCTTGGACTATATCCGAGGGCGATACTGAGGAATTGGAAATTAAAGCGGATTCCAATGACCTGGGTATTTTTATAGGGATCTTTTTATTAAAAACCTTCTCCTTTATTTCCCATTAAGACTATTCATTCGGCAAAAGACAATGTTTTCAGTCGTATCTCAAGCATACACCGTAAATCTAATGGAAGAAAATGTTTTACGCGGAAATTCTGCTATTGTTAAGTGTCATATACCGAGTTTTGTCACTGAATACGTAACAGTATCGTCATGGATAATTTCGGAAGGGGACATTGACGAAAAAGAAATCAATGTAACAGATTATACAAACTTAGGTATTTTTACAAAATGTGCTTAATTTTCCGTTCCTTCTCCTCTTTATATTACATGATTTGCATACATGTATTGGTTCATTACATGATTTCCTATTTTAGGACTAAATCCTAGATAGTCGCTTTTTATTTCAGTTGTATCTCAGGCATACACTGTTAATCTTTGGGAGGAAAATGTTCTACGTGGCAACGCAGCTATATTAAAATGTCATATTCCAAGTTTTGTATCTGAGTATGTTACAATTACTTCTTGGACTATATCTGAAGGCGATAAAGATGAAATGGATATAAATATAGATTCTGATTTTGGTCTAGGTAATATATACGAGTAACTTAGGATGGTCACCTGTCCCTATTTCCGTCGAATCCTTGTAATGTTAGTGTTATTTTCTCGCGTCTGCGCAGATCATTAGATTGTAGACATATTGTAAAATAATATCTCCTTAGTCCAGAATCTGCCTTCAATAATATAGATGTTTTCAGTTGTATCGCAAGTATACGATGTGAAATTCTGGGAAGAATATGTTTTGCGTGGAAATGCTGCTGTATTAAAATGTCAAATTCCCAGTTTCGTCGCAGAATATGTGTCTGTCACATCTTGGATAATATCTGAAGATCAAAATGAACAAGAAATAAAAATGAACGATACTTTGCAACTAGGTACATGGGTAATCCATCAGATGATCCTCGATATCGTCCGTTATGTTCCTTCGTATCCTTGGCCTTTCGATCATTATGCTATTAGCCTGCATCTTATAGTTTTCTTTTAAATATATTGACAACAGGAAGTCTTTTTAAAGCGTTTAGTCGCTGATTTTGGGTCCTGTTGTTGCAGTGGTTTCTCAAGCGTATGCTGTTAATCTGTTAGAAGAATACGTTTTGCGAGGCAATGCGGCTATTGTGAAATGCCACATTCCGAGTTTTGTCGCGGAATACGTCGCTGTCGTCTCTTGGATCATCAGCGAAGGCGAAGAGGAAATTGAGATTAATCTTGATTCCGATCAAAAATTAGACGGTAGGCGTCTGTCAATAGGCCTTTATGCTCTTCGAACATAATAATTAGGGCCTGCTTTTGAGTAATTTTTTTTTAGGCTCCTGTTCCTAATAAAATGGGTTCCTTTGATTCCATGGACCTCACGGTCTACCCTAATCCTCTTTATCCTACTTCCTTAAGCTAATGCATGCAAATGAAATGAATAAAATTTGTAAGTAACGCGACCATAAGTTGCGAAATTACTAAATATACTATTTACTCATAAGAAATTGTGTAAAGTAACTTTTTTTTAAATTTTTCAGAGGGAAAATACTTAGTACTTCCATCTGGAGAATTACATATTAAAGATGTGGGACCAGAAGACGGTTACAAATCTTATCAATGTAGAACGAAGCACAGGCTAACTGGAGAAACTCGTTTATCTGCTACTAAAGGACGTCTAGTTATCACGGGTGAGTTAGGTTATGTTATTTATAACTTGTTGCGCGATACGTTCACAATTTTAACATTTCTCACTTCTTATATTATATTCAATATAATTGTTTTAAAAGTTCAAAGTATCATTCTTGAAGAACAGATGGTGAATGTATGGCGCTACTGTTGAGTAATTTCAGTGAAAATTACAATACTACGAAATATAGATATATGACAGTACCACACCTTTAAAAAGGCATTTACGATGCAAACAGGTTTGAAAAATTTAGACTCAAGTTTTATACGATTATATTGCAATTTTCACTGCTAGTACAGTTTCAAGTAAACATAATTCAGTTATAATATTTGTGCACAAAATCAGTAGAATATTGCCACAGTCCTATAAAGAAAGTTGATAATATTAGATAACTGGTAATGTTCTGCTAATTTTTGTTTATTTACATTCAAAATATGCAACGTGTCATATACTTTAATTGTAATCTCTGAATATCGTTTCATTACATATAATACCTTATAAAAACTTATCACTTATTACAAATAACTTACGAAGAGATTATATTTTGGTATATTGACCGTAGAGCGAAAATTTGCATGTATAAATACGCAACAATATAACCCACGTATTTATATTTGTAAATTTTAAACTTGTACCTTGCCTGAATGTTGGGATAGGGTACCCTGCAGAGCTTTGAATCGCGTGATCCATTATGTCTAATATAATAATATTTTTATAGGCGACTTGATACATATAGTATTTTTTTGGAAACTGGCCTGTTCTCATCTCACAATGTACATATTCCTATCCTCGTAAATCTGCCTTCTCCCAACATGCGCAGAGCCTGTGGGCCGCGTGCCTCCCAAGTTTCCTAGCGCGCAGACAACAAGCGGCTTCCAGTTTAAAGAGTCCGCCAGCCTCGCTGTTCTGTGCACTGCACAGGCCTTTCCCGCTCCCATGTACCGGTAAGGCAATCTCTAAAGTCATTTTACATACTTCCTCAGAGCCGATAGGGCGAGTTCCACCTAAGTTCTCGACGTCACAAGTGGGCATGATGTTTGTTGCCAGAACAGATTCTGCGTTTACATTGTTATGCCCGGCACAGGCATTTCCGGTCCCCGTATTCAGGTAATGTCGTAATTATCGCCTTACGTTTTATTTTAAAACGTACTTTTAGAACCTGTCGGCCGCGTACCACCCAAGTTTGCAACCGTTTTAACTGGCACAATGTTCGAGGTTAAGAAAAACTATTCTTACGCATTGCAGTGCCCCGCTCAAGCATTCCCAGTTCCATTATTCAGGTAAATGTAAACTGATCCCTTTTATTTTTATAAAATCTATAGAGCCAGTGGGACGAGTGCCTCCAAAATTTGCATCCGTTGTCATGGGTACCATGATCGGAATCAAGAAAAATCAGTCATTTGTATTACAATGTCCTGCACAAGCGTTCCCAGTTCCAATTTTCAGGTACTTCCCCTTACTTTAAAGCTTCATCTATCAATATTTATGTTGTACCCTATTGGAAATGCAGAGATTAACAAATAAAAGTGAAATCGATAATTCGTTTGCTTCAGAACCTATGGGAAAAGTTTCTCCAAAATTTCCAACTTTAGAAAAAAGTCGACTTTTTAATTTTGATAGCAATCAGAGTTTTGCGCTCTTATGTCCTGCTCAAGCATTTCCAGCCCCAATGTTTAGGTAAGGATTTTGTTAAGTATTCTAGATAAGAATTAAAATGATTTTATTCATAATTCTATATACAACGTTCACTATTTTTCGTGAACAGAACCGATGGGCAAAGTATCGCCGAAATTTCCATCGATAGAAACTGGGCGCAGTTTTACATTTTCCTCGAACAAGTGTGTAACGATGCTATGTCCGGCACAGGCTTTTCCGACTCCATTGTTCAGGTACATTCATTTATAAGTATGTTACTCTTATTTTCTTAGAGCCTGTAGGACGAGTCTCGCCTAAATTCCCTTCGATGGATAGCTCGAGAAGTTTCAGTGCTATACTTAACAGCAGTTTGACAATATTATGCCCGGCACAGGCGTTTCCAGTCCCACTATTCAGGTAATTTGTATTCACTGAAAATATAAAATAAAACAGTGACTTGAAAAATATTTATTCTTAGAACCCGTCGGTCGCGTATCTCCTAAATTTACAACCACTGATAAAAGTCGAGCCTTTGATGCTACGGGAGGCGACAGTATCACAATGTTATGTCCAGCTCAAGCTTATCCCGTCCCCGTTTACAGGTATACATACAATTTTCATATACATACTCTAATTCACTTTTTTCCATAGAACCTATGGGCAGCGCAGCGCCAAAAGTAGCTTCAAAAGTTATCGATATCACTGAAATTTCGGAAAATAACACCGTTACTTTACTTTGTATGGCTCAGGCTTTTCCCGTTCCAATATTCAGGTAATTTTAACCATATACGGTTTAAATACAATTATTTCAAACAAATGTATGTTTAGAGCCTGTAGGAAGAGTGTCTCCGAAGTTTCCTACGTTGGATAGTGTAAGGGGCTTCAGTACAGTAGTATATACGAGTGTGACGTTGTTATGTCCTGCTCAAGCATTTCCAGTCCCATTGTCCAGGTAATTACCATTAAGTCAATTATATTTTTAGAGCCCATTAATAGCGCTCCTCCGAAAGTACCAACAAAAATTATTGAATTCGTGGAATTCGCAATGGACTCCAGCATAACGTTACTTTGTTTGGCACAAGCATATCCCGTTCCTGTGTTTAGGTGAGTCTTCAATTCATGATTATTTCTGATCTTACAAAACTATTAAAAACATTAGATATGCAATATCGCTTATAACCGATTAAAGATAGGGTAACCCAATCCCAGCGTTCATATTTCCTAACGATATTACGTGTTTTAGAACCAATTGGCTCCAAAAGTCCATCATTCTCCAGTGGTTCAAAACTAGCCTGGTTTGAATTTTCCTCTGCTCAAGATTTTGCACTTTTATGTCCAGCACAAGGGTTTCCCGTTCCAGTATTTAGGTGAGGAAATTATGTCAATGTAGTATAGCCTATGTAAATTAAATTTTCAGAGCCCATTGGTTCCAAGCCGCCTGTCTTTTCAACTGACGATAAATTAGCGTGGTTCATTAGCAGACCCATAAGAAATAATTTAGCTTTACTCTGTCGTGCGCAGGGATATCCTATTCCAATATACAGGTATCTACTCAGTTGTTACAAATATTATATATTGATATATTTACTTTTAGAACCCATCGGATCAAAATCGCCTACATTTTCGACTGATAATAAATTTTCTTGGTATGTAAGAACTGTCGGTCAAAGCTTCAATATTCTCTGTCCTGCTCAAGGTTTCCCCGTACCTTTATTCAGGTGAATAAACGAAGTTATTATTTTATTTATAGAACCCGTTGGCTTTAAATCCCCCACGTTCTCTAGTGATGTCCAATTCTCGGGAATAGTTCGTAAAACTGGTCAGGACTTTTCTCTTTTATGTCAAGCTCAAGCATTTCCTATCCCGTTGTTTAGGTAAGCAAAAATACAACATAATAAATACGATTTAACTTTAATAACCTAATTCTGACAGAACCAATAGGATCGAAAGCTCCGTCGTTTTCTTTGGAATTCAAAAGTACAACGCTCACCAAAATTGAAAGGCAAGCTATTGTTCTTTTGTGCCAGGCCCAGGCTCACCCATCACCCGTGTTCAAGTGAGTGTTTCTTATGTCCATACTTTTATTTTTCAAAAACCAGAACCAGTAACTGCCAGAGCGCCTGCATTTCCCACTTCTGCATCGTCTTACAATTACAATATTCAAGAAAATTCTGGCGGTTCTATGCTTTGTCAGGCACAAGGGTACCCTCAACCAATGTTCAGGTGGGTTTCGTTGATCGTTAATACGTTTTCATTTTAGAACCTGTCGGTGCGAAAGCCCCTTCTTTTTCCACGGACTCAAAAGGCAGTATTTTTGTTAGGGAAATGGGACAAAGCTTTGCTTTACTTTGTCAAGCTCAAGCATCACCTTTACCAATTTTTAGGTAAGTTAGTGAAAAACAGTAAATTGACACTTGGTTTATTTCGTTGCACAGAACCTGTGGGTTCCAAGCCACCGACGTTCCCAACCGACTTAACGTCATCAGCTGTAACGAGGCATAAGGACCAAAATTTTTCAATGCTGTGTCAAGCGCAGGCTTTTCCTTTACCAATATTCAGGCAAGTTTTGAGGAATATCTTTGTATTCTAGAATATAAAGTATCAGTATATTGAAAATGAAAACAGCCAGTTTTTGGATACGTATTAAATATTTGTAAGTTCTCCCTAAACTTCTCTTTTATATCAGACATATAAACTTGTTGATTGATATCAATCTTATATTATCTTCAACAGAGCCCGTCGGATCTAAGGCTCCTACTTTTTCAACTGAATCAGCACTTTCTTCTATAAAGAGACATCAAAGCCAAAGTTTTGCACTACTGTGTCAAGCTCAAGCTTTTCCTGTCCCAATCTTCAGGCAAGTCTAGTAATATTAAATGTGTTTTCTTTTATGAACGTTGATTTAATTTTGTAGAGCCTGTTGGTGCTAAATCTCCGACTTTTTCATCTGAATCAATGGGAAGCATATTTAGAAAACGCGTTGGGCAAAGTTTTACATTGCTTTGCCAAGCTCAAAGTTTTCCCGCCCCAGTTTTCAGGCAAGTTCAATATACTTTGAATAATTATGATATCTATTTTAAACTGCAGAGCCCATTGGATACAAAGCTCCTACTTTTTCTACGGATGCTCGTAGTAGCACTTTTATCCGCACTGTCGATCAAAGCTTTGGACTTTTGTGTCAAGCTCAAGCTTTTCCTGTACCTATATTCAGGCAAGTTATTAGACTTAAGAATTAAAATAGTAATTAACGCTGTGTACCTGTTGTTGATTTCTGTAATCCATAGCTCGCATTATTTCATTATGAATTCGGTACCTAGCTCACAATGAGATAAGTAAAAACGGCAATTTAGTCATTTTTATTTAACAAAATTAACGTTTCTTCAGAGCCAATTGCAAGTGCTGTTCCAAGTATCACATCAACACCAAAGGCCGCAGTACATTACTCTTGTAATACCTCTTTAGCGCTTGTATGCCCGGCGCAAGGATTCCCTGTGCCAGTATCAAGGTGCGTTCATTGTATTCTTAACGTATTACAGAACCTACAAATAAAATAGCTCCGCGAAGCGACAAAAGCCGAAAATTCGAGGGCGGTGAAATTTTTTTAACCTCCATCATTGAATCTGTTTTTCTCACTTGTGAAGTAGCTGGCTTCCCCCCACCTATTTTCAGGTGAGTGATATATCATTTACGGGAGAATCATAAATCGACATAAGAAATTACAATATTCGCTTAGTTTTATACTGATACTTTATAACTTAATCCCGTCAATTATTGGAAATCGTCAGTATTTAATCGACAAGCACGTGCTGCTTCTTGTGTTTTATTCTTCTCTGGATTTACAGAACCAACTAATAAAATTGCTCCTAGAAAAGATTCAACTAAACACTTTGAAGGATGGGAAGTAATCTTCGTATCCCAAGTCGAAATCGCATATTTGACATGTCAGGTTTCTGCTTTCCCAGTCCCAATATTTCGGTGAGTGGTCCGCTTAAAAGTTCGTCGCGGTTGGTTTATATTCCAGAACCAACGGGTAGAACAGGTCCGAAGGTAACCGGGGACGGTCTGAACCGTCAAGTAGGACGGGACAGTGAGAATCTAGCGCTTCTGTGCGAGGTTCAAGCATTTCCCGCTCCCATAACCAGGTACGGTTCTAGAGCTATCACGGCCGGCCGCCGGCATCTCACGCATTCATCGTTCACGTAGCGACACCATACCATCCCAATGTATTGATATGCGTTGTTATTGCAGTCTGTTGCGGCGGGCGCCTCGCCCACGCTTGATATGAAGGCGTGATGAACCGCGGCCGGCCGCGCACCTTTTTACGGTCCTCAGCCAAAGTATCGATTGAGCAGCGTAGACACCTCCTGGTAAGTCACAGGGTGTTCTTGCTTTTTTGATCGCTTTAATCTTTACTTTGTGCTTCAGTGAATTAACAAAGTTTCTCGTTTTTGTCAACTCATAAAACGAACCGCATTTTGACTAAGATCTGCTTACTCGTAAGGTCCAGTAATTTCAAAATTTTGACCACTAGTGATACGGCGATTTAGGCTCTTTTACTAGCGCAAACTATTTTTTCGTCTTCCCGCGATCTTCCACGAGTCCTCTTCAGGCTATTTATTGAACAATAGACATGTCGGCATATTGTACAAATCATTAGTATTACATCCTTAGTATGTATTAAATTCTTATTTTTTGTCTTCATCTTGTATGTTTAATTATTCTTTATATGTATTATACAATCAGATATTACAATTAGTTGAGTAATTTTTAAAGCACCACATACATAAGTGTATGTTTTAAGGGGTAATTTATATTAATCTCTTTTATATAGTCAAAGGAATTTTTAATAAGTTGCAAGCTGACGGAAAGACGTGCAAATTGGAAAGAAATATATGAAATGTATGAATAAATATTTTGGTAATAACGAATATCATTATTTCATCTATTTCTCTATTGTTACAGATGGTACAAGTTTATCGATGGTACTGCTAGAAAACAACCTGTGGCCCTTAATGACAGAGTAAAGCAAGTATCTGGTACCCTTATTATTAAGGAAGCTAAAGTTGAGGACTCGGGAAAATACCTTTGCGTTGTTAACAATTCTGTCGGAGGTGAGTTTGAGAATGTTATATAAAGTTTATATATTTGTGAACTTAATAAAATATTGCGATAACAACTGTAAAGACTTTCTAAAATAAATTACATTTTTAAAGAAATGTTTAAACCACTCGTTTAACATACAACAATACATTTCTGTAATAAAGAAGTAAATCATTTAAACCTGTTTCTTTGGTTTACTTTCCAGGCGAATCTGTAGAAACTGTTTTAACCGTGACGGCTCCTCTGAAAGCGACCGTTGAACCTGCTACACAAACCGTGGACTTTGGTCGCCCAGCTGTGTTCACTTGTAGATACGAAGGCAACCCCGTGAAAACTATCACCTGGTTGAAAGATGGCAAGGACATGAACCATCATGATGCTATGCTCAGGTGTGTTATTAAAAAAATACTAATAGAAACCCTCAATTTAGGCGTTTATACAATAAAAAAACTTTGAAGTGGTACTGTTTCTAACCAATATTTATTCTGAATTGCTGGAACAAAATGTGTAACATTACGTGTAAACAATATTATCATTATTTAGAATCGAATCTGTCAAAAAAGAAGACAAGGGAATGTACCAATGTTTCATCCGGAATGATCAAGAAAGTGCCGGCGCCAGCGCAGAACTGAAACTTGGGGGACGATGTATGTATTATTGTCAATTTGTTTAGTCAAGTGTCATATGTAAATAAATGTTGACGGCCCCCTAACCAAGAACATAAACGACGCCCCTTACTCTTGTGATCATACTGCAAAAAGGACGAAAGTGAGATATATACATACATAGGTATAAACTACTATAAATTATAACTACTAAAACAGGTGTTAAGCACACGCGCATCATGTGGCTGTATACCTAATCTATATATTAATACGTGAAGCGAAAACTTTGGACCCCTTTTTACGAAAATTGCGCGCACGGAGAAGTATGAAATT
>DWGJ01000376.1:0-32033 GCA_018246895.1 Aspitha aspitha aspitha
GTACGATGACTAAAACATGACCTTCATTGAGTGTATGTATATACCTTATAATGAATAAAAGAATTTGAATTTGAATTGAATAACATCCCTATTGGCGAGTGCGCTGTGATATGTACCTGTGTCGTTAAGCCGCAGCGTGTGGAAGAGGTCGGGCGGGTCGGGCCGCCGGACGACCCGCACGCACACTCGGAACTCCCGCTCGTCGGCCGGCAGCGGCGGCGTGAACAGCAGCCGCAGCGCGCCGCGCGGGTACAGCCACGCCACCGCGCCCTCCCGGCACCGCAGGTACACCGGCGTCACGCCGCGCGCCGCGCTCGACGACAATCCACTGCCGCGGATAATAAATACATTCATATTAAAAAATATCTTTCAAAACCAAGCTCTCATTTAATGTGACATTGTTATGTTTTCGTGCTTTCCAGAGTTTCTTTCATTTGATACCCATATTGTGATAGTGCAGAGAGAATAGCTAGCCCGCCATCTTGAATGATCCGCCATATTGGAATTAGAATGACGTCACATAGCTAAGCGTACATTGTCATCCAGAATTAGCGTGTATACCAAATTTCAGGTGAATCGGTTAAAGATAACTGGTCCAAAATTCAGTCGCAAGGTTCCCGCCCGAACAAACAGACATTCTCAAACATACATTTACCTTCTCTTATAACTCGCCGCTGATACTACGAAAAAATAAAATCGTACACCGGCTTGCCATTTCGAGTACTTCCTACTTGAAACTCACTTTAATCATATTTACGTATATACGAGTATAACGATCGGCCCGTCATCGGTAACCGAACACGCTAATTTATAAGGGAGATCATTATGTATTCAGCGCACGCTTCGGCACGAGGTGGGTTGTCGCTATTAATTTTCTTCTATAAACTTTTTTTTGCCCATAAAAGCGACTGCAGCATTTTGCCGAATGCCCTTACAACGGAATCGTGTCATATACGCACAGAGATTGGGTTTGGGAAGGTTTAATGACCTGCGTAAGAAATATTATTTGTTATATCTGCAGTGATTATATTTAATGAGAAATGTAGACGGCGCAGTTGCGGCGAGCGTGCGGGGTGCGTGCGGGGTGTGTGCGGGGTGCGGGCGGGGTGCGGGGAGATTACGGCACGCGATCGAGGTGTCACTCGGGCGGTATCTCGAGAAATGCTCCCATAAACAAGCCGCGAGCGGACAATCGTATCTTGCATCTGCGGCACGTGGGCTGCAATTCTGGAGTAGCGCCCACGCCGAGCCCACTCGCCGCCGTACACAATAACGCTCAAATATATGACCGTTGCCGAGCTATAAAACGATGCCTCGGGGGATTTTACATGGCTTGATGCGACACAAATAAAAACAGAACAACGCCCTTATGTAAAATGCATTCAATGTGTGGCCCGCCGAACGCCTTTCTTTTATTATGCTCATGTCGGGGACCGTCGCGCTCCAGCCTTGTCTCAATTTATATCGGCGCAATAAACTGGTTTAATATTGTCCACGAGCCGTGGTCGCTATCCTGAATATTTTCGATTCACTTCACAATGTCGTTATCAACTAATACCCACCGTAGATTACCTATAGCTATAGACATATATTTATACTAACTCAACGTCTACTTCATCATGTCAACTAACAATACAAAAACTGTTAACGTCGCTGCTAGAGAAACCTTCGCGATGTCCATCAATATTATTAATACCATAAAAAGAGAAATTTCATACACTCTCATAATTGCACGTTGCATCATTAATCATGGCGGTCGTAAAGTTTTTCTGGGCAGGAGCTATTTATAGGTTTGTCAAGTCATATCCTTAATACATTCACGTCATCGAGTGGCTTCCTTAATCCGGCCTAATGGTCTAAATGTTGAAATATGTGATCGGGATGACAAGTGTGCTATGGTGTCCGCACGTTGCCGCCAGTGCGGCGCGACGAACACGTGGACCGCGATACAACCCCGTCCCTTACGGCAGGGGTGAACAACCTAATCCTCAACCTACACACTGTAGAATGTCGAGATTACGGGGTACGTTGCCCGAGATTATGCGGTTAAACCTGCCCCCGGAGCTCTTATAAGACGCCTTCTTGCATACCACAAATCTTAATTATTTTCTTAGGTTAATTACGCTATCATCATAATACGTTAGTACTTATGTAATTGTAGGCAGTTGTGTAATAGTTGATATATCCGCCCTTTGTATTCCAGCTTTAAGTTTAACCAAAAAGAATAAATAAGATATTCAATTAACAATCGACAATCGATACATTACAGGTGCAACAGTAATGTGTAACATTTCAAATATCAGATAATTGACGGTGAATATTGAAATTGTCATTTGTTCGTGCTGGCTGGCCGCCGCGCGTCATGTTATCGGCGCGCGCTAAAACAAACACGCACAAAAACAATACCGACATAAAAACCGCATATGCTTTTTGTCCCCAAATACGGAAGAAAAAACTTTGAGGGGTGTTAACGGTGTATACGTGTTCGACGTAGACGCGTTTTTTCTATCGCTTTCATAAATATTTATATATCTCATATTAATTTAAAATGACTAAACTGACATTCCATGTAATCTGTCGCGTCCCTCATTTGCAAGCGAAAATGTTTTAGAGCGTTTCTGAAATTTCATTCGTACTATATTCACATAATTATAACTGTAAAGGTACATTTCATAAGTCACTTTACCCGTTACATTCTGCAGACTTAACTGGACCTAAGTAATGTTTAAATTACTGAGATGATGGACGCACAGCAGCAACGTAGTAGTGTAAACAATTGTTTATAACATTAAAAATAGTATCAATATTTAAGAATAATATACACCAGAACACATTAAAGATCCGTTCAGAACACGCGCATGCCCGTCAGATAAAACCATTGGCGTCATTGTCGTTAGCCATACAAAGAAAAAGCGGATTCAAATTTAACGCAATCTCCGGCCATTACAAGCGAATGACGCGGCGCCGATACACCACTAAAAGCTCCGATGTAGGCGCTTTTATGTCGAAACATCTTTTTATACTCGCCATGCAGTCGTTAGAGACAATTCCAGCTTTATCGTCCCCAGTCAGCAATGCCAGCACACAACAGATAAAGGTAGGTTTGTCCGTAGAGATATGCTTGTAAGTAAACATAAGCTTTTATGAATTGTTTTGAAGGCTTTGATGTAACACGTAAAAAATCCATATAATCCATATAAGGATAACTTCAAATTAATCCATCTTTTTTATATTGGATTGAGTCATGATAGTAGGAATAGACGAATAGTTTTATGGTCACAACAAAGTATTTCAAATTGCTTATAACTTACTAAGCGGGATTGAAACATAAAGAGAATTATGGCAAAAGTATAATATAAGACGTTTGTCTTATTCAAACTTATTCAAAAGCTTAAGCTTATTCAAAACAGCTCATTAATGGAATTCTAATAATAATCCAAACAAAAAAGGACTGTTCATTTACGATCGAACTCAACTTTACAACAATCCAATACAATACTTTTAACGTATCTCTGTCAAAATAGGTATTCAATGCACGACAAAACGAACTTTAACATTAACGTCTTAAATACATATATGTATATATAGGCATCTGACCAGTTATGTAAATGTGGGCTTATGAGTGATATGTTGCTGCGGGCGCGAATGGTCTTTTGTTCGAGACGAGGAAATTAGCGGCTCTTTATAATAGTAGTGGAGGCGACGAGGCAAGATCTCGTGTAGGCATGCGTGCATTAAAAATACTAATATTTTCTCGTATGTAAGTATCTGGGTAGAAAGTTTGTTGGCGCATGACAACGTCCCATAAAGCTTTATCGCAGTCACAACAGTCGCGCCATAATAAAATAAACGTGTATCTTTTCTACGAAGTCTTATTTATTCTCGCCCAAACCTGACGCGAGATAACAATGACTCGTACGTTCAACCTTCATCTAGCACAGGGTTGACAATTTTATCAGTATAATGAGGGACTGTCGCGGAACATCTATTGAATTGTCTTGCCGTTTTCTATAGCTACTTATGTTTGTGCACTTGTCCAAGCTGTTTATTTAGAATGTTTGTTGTTTTAATAAAGTTGAACTTAATATTGGCTTAAATTTTTACGAAACTAATACAATTATATTCGATTTGTTGCTTTTTAGATAATTGATAAAACCGTATAATTCATATCTCTACAAATACATACATTAAATTAGTCCCTACATTTCAATAGCAACGTGATATGAACCACAACTTTTGTGGACAATTAGTGATAATAGCACCAAAGTCGTGATTTCACTACAATCTGCCATCACAAAGGCTGTTGCTATTCCGTCAGCCCTGCGGTGAGGCGAGCCGCGCCCGCCTGCCCACGCGCCGCCCGGTAGCATTACCATACTCGATACCATCACCCTCACAACTTGGTTCAGCAGTAGGAAAATGGCTAGCTTACTCGTATGTGCATTTGTAAGTCTGACCTTGTGATACGTCAAAGCTAATAAATGTCACGATAACATTACAACGACGTTGCGTAAAAACCTGTCAGCTCTAGTTTTTATTGACATACAGACCTTCGTAAAGTTTAAAAATACAAAAATCTGTACCATAATACTTCGGCCCAAACAGACGTCAGTATCGAGCTATATCGAACAAAAAGTTTACCCGAATTCAAATTAAATATTTATTTGCAGTACGCAAGTTACTTAATAGGAAAGGAGAACGATATATCATAGAATATAGATGGAACGCTTAGAAAAAAACAACACTGGTGCTGTGCCGTGCGCTACAATTCCAAGCCCTTGTCGCGCACACTCGAGCTCTACAGCAAGATTTATATGCTTTCAAGCTCACCCACACAGCTTTTAAGGCTCCACTCACGCGCACAACGGCCTCTCGTTTTTTGTTTCTAGGTCAGCGCCGACCAGCGATATAAGATAGCTAGAACAGCGGACCGAGCTAAACAGTTCCGTGATCTAGTTTGTTCAGCTGTACTTGGCGTTGTTACTAAAACTCGGATAAGGAATTGCAACGTAGGTATACCTTGCGAGTCAAAATAGAACTACGTATTAGTATAATGAGAGGAGATTTTAAATTTATACTTCGATATGAAAGGGTAATGTTTTTTAAACAGGCCAAAACGAGTAGAGGATATGTAATACATATACGATACACGGATGCCCAATTTATTGTAAGTGTCAAAGCGTGTATGCAGGATTTCCGTGAAACAATGGGCCGTGTTATAGGTATGCTGGTACGTTTGAGAGGCATTCGGACAATGGCTGAGGCGGACGCCCCGCGCCGAGGGCGAAGGCTCTGCGCACGTGCGTGTCCATTGTATTCATAAGCTATAAACTCTTTTACAATAGAACGCCATACGGACCAGTATTGAGTCGAAACTCATCTTGGCATTCATATGTGATATAGACGATCGAATTACCAGTTCTGGACACAAAGGGTAGGACTTTTTGGATTATTAATTGAGCCCCCTCAATAAAGAGAAGTACTTGCTTTAACTGTGAACTTATAAATTCGGTATTTGATGATAACTCGTTCAAACAGATTCAAGCTGTGATTTTTATTTCTTTTTTTTTCAAAGTCTCTTATAAATAAACGTTATAAGGTAGTCCCTCATAGTTTTCTTTGTCTCTCACTTATGTTATGGCTATTACTGGTTTCGTTAGACCAGGACACTTATAAAGAAAACAGTTTGAAAATCAGTACATATAGGTACTACCGTGTCATTAAACAGGTAATAGTCTAATCAACTTTCACGACAAATACTGTTGTGAAAACATAAAAGAGACTTGCTCATTTACCATTATAACTACTCCTCACCACAGCAAGTGCCAGAATGAAGCAAATTAAAACAACCAAATCTTAAATCCTCAAAGAACTCAGTAACTTGTATACGACAACACACAAAATAGCGGCTATTTAACAGCCCCGAAGACAACACCCGTAGTGCAGCTAGCTACAGCAGATATTACACAAGTGATTCGTGAGAGATGAAAGTGGCAGCGCGTGACCACGAGCGGTCTAATGAGTGTCGGTTGTCCCTATCCTTGCATCAGTCATCTGGGGTACTCCTAATACCTGATCCGATACATTAGTAAATAAATTTATTGGAGAAATTAAAGTTTAAGATACAACAGTACAATTGATTGACGAAAAGTTAAAAGGAATATTTTGAAATATCGTGTCCTTGTCTATTTCAATAACAACGCTTGCTAATAGCACCTAATTAAGTAGCATCTACTTTGTATCAAATTGCAGGGTGTATCCGTAGCCTTATCAGTAGATACCTTGAAATAATCTACGCAGCAATAAATAGAAAACCGCCTGGCCTTCTGCAATTTGTATTGACTGTAAAGGGCTCGTATAAGATATCTTTACAATTTCAAACTCCACAAGGTTATGCGTTTAGATTGCGCACTGCAATATACTAATGCTTCCTTATTTTATACTAGATGTTAGATTGTTCTGTTCGAGATGTTGATAAGCACGTAGAGCAATAGTTAAACAACTGTCTAGGGATGTGCCAAATTGTCCTCACTCTATCGGATTCATACGTTTCCGAGATGCCTTTGCGAATCGCAAAAATAATACGTTTTCAAGAAATGTGCACAATTTACCAAATTTTTTTAACTAATAAAATTACTATAATATTACAAGTTGTAAATCGTAAAAGATCAATATTATGTTACTATTTATTTATGTTTACATCACTCTACGTTTTATCGGTACTTTTAAGTAGTCCTTTAACTGTTAAAAAACCAATGTATAAGATTATAATTTTTACAGAAGACATTGTGAAAGCTTGTAAAATAAATATAAATTGTACAAGTACCTATTGCCATTCTAAAAGAGATCCTTTAAAGATTATTTTTATTTAAAGCTAGCTACACTGTATTAAACGGCGGTTTGAAACCGTGTAGACAGTTGTTTTATGCCACATTTCATGTGACATTCAAACGCCCTTGGTTTCAAACCTGTTTCAAATCGCCGTTTAATACCGTGTAGCATAGCTTTTATAATGCGATGATCAGTTGTAGATAATCCGCCACATCCCTGCGGCGTGCCGGTGGTGATTCGTCCTGATTGTATAATGGGGCACACTCGTGCGGTGCGCGTGGGCGCCCCTCTGTCACCGCCTCCGATACACGTAATGTAACTGCACTTCACAAATCATCTCTATCTACCAGCTGTATCTAGCCTTCGAACGTATCAGGACGTAGGTACAGGATTTAATACTTATTACGAAATGTACCTAATAATAAGTGCACTTTTGGTAAAAATACTCTCGAAATAATGGCTTGCGTTTTAGGTAGGTATATGTATATTAAAATCGGCCAGGCATTAAAATTTGAATCATTATGTAACTGAGACAAAATAATAAGTTTGATAAAACATTTTAATCTGATTTTCAAAATCACTTCAATCCTTATCAATGCATTGTCGTGTGTTGAATTCGCATCTTTTTGAAATGTCATGATCACAAGGAAACATGCAAAGTACATCAACTCCTTTCAATAGGAGCGTAAATGATATTCGCACATACAATTGAACTGAATAGTACTTTTATCTAGTTCTATTTCATCTTTGACCTGTGCCAGATGATGCATGAAATCATCTCTCCAAATCAGATCCTGTTTAAAGCGGCCATCTGGCTAAAATGGTAAAACACGCGTTCTCATCTTCTTAACACATGAGTAATTCCAGTAATTTAAAACTACATCAGGTCTATACCTACGTATGATGACTATAGTCTATCACAGATTAAGCGAAAAGGCAACTTTGAACTGCCTCTAAAAGGCGTGAATCGTGAAAATTAAATAATCTGTATCATTCTGCGAGTTAAACAATACATTTTTCTAAATATACAGTCGAATTAAATAAAACTATTTTAGATTATATAATTGGTCTCAATATAACAAAAATTCTAATAAATTTTTCGTGTTATGTCTTGAACAATAAACATCAGTGGACTCATTCCCTAGGACGTGACTAAGCCACTCATTAGACATTCCTTAATTGGTGGCTCGATGAGTCCTGACGTTTACTGACAATGTGTAGGTACTTGTAAGTGGAACGTGATGCATAAGAACACCTGCGTGAGAGGTGCGGCAATGTTTCTCTCTTCATAAATGAGGAATCTATTAATTGGTTAGTTATTCAACAAGAAGTCAGTCCATATCATGGTAGATCGATACTTATAAGTTTCAAATTATAACATTCATTATCTCGTATTCAATGTCGAGCCTCAAGTAACTAAAATAAAAAAAAATCCCCTTCAACCACATAGATCATTTTTAATAATTGCACTTTAGTATATAAAATGCTAAGCCATTTTAAATTGATCGCTCGGAACACAAGCAGAAAAGGCACGGTTGAAAGTTGAAACACAATACGCACTTAAGAGCGTTAGGCATTAGTCATGACAAAAAATAATGTTTTTGTAATAAATAACACAGTTGAATGGATGAATTCGGGCGAGCGCACACATGCGGCGGCACGTCACGGCGCCGGCGCAGCACATGTACGACCAGCACTGACGGATGATGTAAATAATCCTTGGGAATGAGCCTTGGGGCTGGAGACTGGCCTAGACCATGTGGGAAACCCAACGAATCTATTACTATAGCATTTAATCTGACTATAACCACTACATACATATTAATGTTGTTGTACACACGGAGCATACCAATGTTAGCACAACAGTACGAATAAAGGCTTATTAGCAAGTGATACTAACTGAATTGACACTAAGTACTGTTCCTACAATAAGTTGTAGAGGCCTGTCAGTTTGCCGGATAGACTTTAGCGTTTCCACTCAAGGTGATTTTCCTTTTCTCGTTGATTATAACGCAAACAATAATAATTAGGATTTTGAAAGCAGAAGTAATCTATAATATCCAGTATAAATATTGTACCGTGTTTATATGGATAGTATGTATAAACAGCACAGTGTAGTATGAATGGTTAGTATAAATATTCCTTGTAGCCGGACTTACCGAACTACATACATGTATATTAAACAATAACAGCTGCCGAGATCTCAACGAGGCAACTATTAGTCATACCAGAAAAATATTGTAGTACTTCAATAATCGTCATCAATGTAACTTACTATAATTAAAGTTGAAAATATCGGTTTAGGATTCAAGTATCCAAATTAAAAATCTTCTATTTAGAGTCGGCCTTTTTCTGTGGAATTTGCAAATCTAATCGAGATACCAGGACTAGACTAAAACAGTTACCCGATTGAATTTTAAAGTACGAGTATATCTTTGTGATGAGCAAACATTTCCATGTTTGCATTCCTTAAGCGGTACTTTAGCGTCTTTGATGTGTTTTAATAAGGGTTCACGGTCTCTTATAAAACGAAAAATATGTAAAAATAAAAAGCAACACGAAGGTGACTGGTGCGCCGCTCCCGTGTAATTTTACAGGCATGTAATTAGGGTGCCCGGCGACGACATGGCACATGCTTTGATGATTACCTAGCCTTTTACAAGAATTCAAGAGTTCGTATGACAATGTATAATACAATTACAGAGTATATGATAAAATTGCGCTAAATTACGCACTCAAATACGTACTTACGCAATCTCAAAAAAAAAACAACTTTTTTAGAACAAATTTTATAATTAATGCGTCTTAATATACGTAAAAAGCAAACTACTATTCGAAAGGAATTTTTTATCAAATATTTGCTACAAGCTTCATATAAATATTTTTGTTAGGCATGCAAATAAATAGTAGAAAGAACGTGTGATTGGCATGGGAAAACGGAATGATAAGAAGGAATCAATTTGATAGGGAGCATCGTCAGGCGATCACATGCTTTCACGCCAGTCCAGGCGTGGGAACTCTTACCGATACTGCAGTAATTTTTTATCCCACAGTTGTAAATTCCCGATAACTTATTTACAACATTTTTATTTCATGTCGCATTTATTTGAACTCAACATACCTACTTTTATTTGCTTCTATGATATTATCCTTCTTCCCGATCCATTTTTGAAAAAAAAAAAATAACTTTTTTTACAATTTACTATAGATTTGTCTTTTTTATCTATAAAAAAATTATGATCGATCTCAACTTGTAGAAACACCGACGTAAATAGGTCATTTCTGTATCTTGAGATGTGATATATCAGATAAGGGCAGTTCACACGTCCTATCCGATCCTATCCGAGCACTTGTTCACAATCAAACTGCAACAAATATCAACTTCAACATGTCACTATTGTCAAAGTTACGACAACTCGAAAAGTGTGGAATGTATGTTTAGTATAATGCAGGTGCGTTACTATCACACATGAACGCGTGTGCCATGTAAATTTAAATATGATCTACAGAACTCTTGATTTTAGGTATCTACATTGAACGTTATATTTAAAAAATCTAAAATAAAGTTCACCTCGCATAAAACAACTTCGAATGAGCCCATCGGAAGGTAAACGTTAAAATCCGTCTATTCCAGAAACTGCCGCTAACCAGAACAAAATATCAAATCTTATGATATTAATATACTAATAACACGTTTCTCTACTCCTAACGTGAGTGTTTCGTTGAAAGAATTACATTAATTATGAATGAGGTAACATTGTCGTATTCATATGGAAAATTTATCGAATGAACATCTATTACACGGCTTGAATTACAATTGTCAAAAGATAACACGATAATGCGTTATGAAACTTGACATTATGAAAGACGAAGTACTAAATAAATAAACAAGTATAAATTGACATGACAAATAAATATAAATATTCAGGAATAACAAATTCCACTTAGGTACCTACTTGTAAAATAAATACATAGCATAAGCTTCGTACCTATTATAAATTACATCAACGGTTATTTGTCAGAAATAAACATTCCGCTATTTTATGGAGCGCTGTTTTTAACTTTCAATAACATAGACAATTGTACCAGAACTCGACCAATTTCTATCGGAATCCGCCGATCAATTACTTGATGAATTGATTTATGATCGTCGCCCATGTATTGCATAGAACGCTGTCTAATTTCTCAGTGCAAACATTCAGATGTATTTGCACAAGGCAATGTACGATAAACATTTAGCAAATGTCAATACGTATGATGCGCCGCAGCCCGCATTGGTCGTTCTCACGCAGGATTGCATGCGGAATACGCAAAGCGCGTGAGAAAGAATAGTGCGGTTTGCGTCGTGAATACAAAACTGCTCACTTACATTTTCATTGCCCTATATATGAGTGATTTGGAGTCTTTCCACCGGTCGTGGTGTAGCTTCATCTATCAGGTGAACAATCGTATCGTAATAAAACATTATGTTCGGTCTTTGACAGTGTACCTATACTGATTTTATCAGGTTTATACGGGTATGAAGCGGAAAGCGCCAAATCGACAGTTTCAACGATCTCGAATACATAGCAATGTGATAAAACTTATATTTGACTAGATTTACATATGTCGTGACAACGAGAACATTCGCCGAAGCCAGTTAATTAGCACAGTGTTGACCTAATGGATCACATATAGTAACTCATTGGTTATCGACTGGACGGATTTAAAGAGAAGATTAGTACGTACTAAAATTATGAAACCCAATAAAGTACCGTTTAACTATTTAAATATATTTTAATACAAAAAGAGAAAAAAACCAACGGAATGTCTCATTTGCATTTTGCAGGACACATATATGTAAATAGCAATGGCTTTGAGTTTAAGTCCGTAACTTCAAACTCTCACATTATAATCTCTTGGCACGTTGAAAGTTTTTTTGAAATACAATAATCAATGCATTCACCGAATTTCTAAAACAAAGTACTCGTATATCAAAGCAAACAGCGCCTTAGCAATCCGACAAGAATTAATTATGAAACCTGTAATTCGTTTAAATACGCGCATTTATTATATTAAAACCTGTTTTCAAATTCAATTTAGGAATATTAATCATTGATTCTTGTCAACTGATTGATTTAAGAATAAATGAAACACGGAATACATTACATTTCATTCAAAAGACATCAACGAACTGCAGGATCGATAAATCGTTATCTCTGATAGAAATACCTCAATAACGTGTGTTTCACTTTTATACCTAACTCTGAGGTAATTTAGTTCTAACTGGAGATAAAAACGCGTTTCACAAAACAGCACGCTTTAAAAAGTTGAGCTTATAAGAAATATCTTATCAGATTTACGGTTCCATTTTCTCTGTGACCGTTCCGTTTATCGTTTTATCGATGCTGGCCATCTACACTTGTTTTGTTTCTCGGTCGTAGGTACCTAGCTGTAGCTGCGGTACTCGGAAACAAATTGTAAACGTCTTATTACATTTATAGTTCGCTTCGATAACGGCTGGTGGCATAGAACTCTTTCAGGAATGTATCTGACTAGTTTTAGTAAAATCGTCAGCATATTATTACAATTGTGTAAAATATTATTCTTTTATAATTATTATGTGAATAGCACTAGTATTGATTACTATTATTATCGAGAGACCACGTATTCATTTATCTCCACGTCTATGGAAATGAATTCTAAATCTTATAAGTAAAATAGGGTCATTAATATTCTTTTGGGTAGCTTACGTTATTAAAGTAAACATAAATATGTATCGAATGGGAGAATATCCAATATAAGCATATAGTTTCTAATGATTCCATTTTGTTTATGTTTATTAAAAAACTGGACTATGTGAAACAAGATTAGAGCTGATACTAATCTAAGCTCCGCAGATAGTTAATTAAATTTCAAGCTGTCTTTTCGATCGCCATTGCTTCCGACAGGCGACAATAATTCACGGGAGTTCTGTTGTAACGGAGCAAAAACTAAACCGCGAAGAGCTACCAGCATTTTATAGTCCATTACAGGATTAGAACAGATATATAGGGGAATAGGACATTCGTCTCTGGCACTGTAAAAAATATAAAATAACATTTTTCATATTGCAGAGACGGAAGTTCCGCTGTTTTATTTCCATTTGCATTGTCAAAGTGTAACGGCAGAGGAATTGGGAAGCAATTGTTAGTATGAATTTATATTTGGGTTCGCATTCGCATTGAATAACTATTTTGTCATACTCAGATCTGCCAATCCAATACACTACATTATGAATCAGAACTAGATACAATTCTCTATGGCATTATCAGTTTGCAAATTGTCTCGGAATATCCGACCTAGAAAGAGTCCAATTGGTGACATTAGTAGTGGCTAGTGTTCGGAGTCGATAAATCGCTGTGACACTGCTGTGATACTACACCGCCGCGCGCCGCGCACGGGCGACAAAAGCGAGGAATGCGCGACCGCCGGGAGGGCCGCTTACCGGGCTTCATTAGCCGCTGACATACCTCCAGCCTTTTTTACATCCACAAAAACCCCGATCGCTACGTAAAAAGTGAGGTCGCATTGTAATGAAATTTTGACTCATGCTCGGCCCCGGACGTGGCAACTTTATACCATCGCAAGAAAAGCTTAATCACTCCACAATCAATTTACATCACGAAATCACGATGGATTGATAAGCTTTGATAGTTATAAGTTAATTTATTGTTCCTAGAATCGGTATGCGCTACATTTTAAATCATTTAGGACTTTAATAAACGATCGCTTCTAAAATTCAATAGACATGTCTGCCATTGTTGTAGATTTAGTGATTAGGTGAAATCGAATTCAGAGCGCAGCTGCGGCTGAATGCACTATAGTCACGTTTAAGCGGCTGTATTAATCGAATGAAGGTAGTTACAAAGGCCTCGGCTTGTACGCGAACGGGGTAAGAGCAACAATGCTAGCCGCGTAGCCGGCGGCTGATAAACCCGCTCTAGCTGTAGCGCTGGCCCTCTATATTTTCCGCATTGAGATTGCGTGCCGCGTGCCCGGCGGCCGCGAACAATTTATAGCTCAGTGGAACCAAGCGGGTACATGCTCGTTATTATTTAACGGTGGACCTCAGTCCTGGACGGCTCGCCCCCGGCTATTGCCAGTGCAATCCTGCTAAACACGTACGCCTCACTTTAAGCCCACACTCCGCCGACAACACTTACTCCTTTTTTGCATTCGGCCTATAAAATTATTCGTCTTAAAATAGAATTGATCGCTGCAATTAACATAGTAGTTGTCCTATCGATGTCATTTACGTAAAGAGCGATTGCAAATCGCATTCATTCAAATTCCCGTTAGCGGAATGGACTTCAAATTAACAACGCGCCAAATTCGATATTTAAATTTCCGTGCACTACTGTATATGGCGGCGAAGTGCTGGTTTTTTTTTCTGTAGTCGATTTGAATAATATTATAGCGGTGTCCAGTGTCGAATGTAATGCCTTACAGAGCACGTGCGTCGATAACTCGATACCGAGTAAAGACGGCGCGAGGTAATGACGAATCCCGCGCTTGCTGAACGAGCCGGCTCCATTAAATAACGTCCGACACTCCTTATAAAGCGGTGCCTAGCTTTAAGTGCGAGAGAGAAGCAGCCCCGAGGATTCTACTCCTACAGTTGGCCGGCCTTGCGGCACGCGCCAACACGCCTATTACTCTCATTTGATTTACAGATCTCATTAAATCTACTTCTATACCACTACGCCCACTATGAATCGGCAACTAGACCGTTTGCTGCAGATAAAATAACCGAACAATAAATAGGAGGAATTAGAAGGGAAATATGGACTGTATTAACTGTATACAGTGTAACACAATCGATTATATGACAATCGAGACGCTTTAAGGGTTTAAGATAATATATTGCAAACACCCACCAGGTAAAGCTAAAACATATAAAATACAATATATTTTAATTGATTTTATTTCTAACACTTAGGTATATATCTTCGTGGTACAAATGAATCATTGAATACAAAATGTATTTATAATTATACCAATATTTCAAATTATGCTCTGATGTTATTCGAATAACATTTTAGTAAGAAACCTTTATTTTATGCAAATGACCCAAAACATTTAGTGGCAGATAAAAAAATCGTGAAATCCGTTTCCATTTAAATGTATTATAATAGACAGGTAGAGCAAGAAAACGAATAAGAACCAAAGTCGAAACAATAACAGTAATTATAGGTAAGCGTATAATTACGCGATATAATATGACTGACGCAACCAAAATGATACAGCAAGGACATTTTTTCTAATGCATATTAAAATAAGCAGAAGAAATCGGGACCCAATTAGAGAGACACGAATGCCGGAGCCTTTAAATCAGGCGAGATGACGTCCGATCAACCGCAAAAGGTCAACTCAAAAGTGACCAAAATGCTCTCATGCCTTTTATTGCAACTTTAACAATGTCTTATTAAAGCCAGCCTCGAGCATTTGTCATCGCTGCAGATAATTTATGTACAAATTAATGAGTTACATTCAATTCTTTATACATGGTTTGAAAAAATCATTTCGTTATAAAAAAATTGTGCTAAAAGTGTCCGGTCGTTGGAAACACAATTCCATGTTATTTAAAAGCGACATTTGAAACGTGTTTTCGGATCATCGTCACCGGATCGCTTTTATTAGCTTGGCATTCGATAAAATCATAAACTTCATTCGTCGTCGGCGAAACAGAGACATCCTTATTCTGTAGCCATTAAATGTTTAAATTATAATTTTGAGATATTTCTACGATTAATAACGTTTACAATTTGAATTGGTGTTAACAACATTTTATGACCCCAAATTATGACAGTTTAAAATTATCGGAACGGTTTTAAGGTAATTATTAAAACCTGGTTTAAACTTTCAAGCTCAACACCACTGTTATAGTATTCTGCAAATAATACGATATTTCACAGTCTTCATGTCAACTTAGTAAGAACAATAATGACTTTAATGCCAGCGTCTAATTTTGCGGAATCAGGATTCTCGTTATACATACGTGTTAGCGCTATTTTTAATAAAATAATATTACCGCTTAAATGACATTTCGCAGCTATGTAAATGAGGAAATTATTTTAAGTAAAACAATGAGAACGGATAACAATATATTGATGTTAATAAGTCATCTAGGATCGTGCACAATTCGAGGATAATAGACAAAAATGAAACTTAAGAACTTTATACCTAAATCAAATTTGTAATTCATCTTTCCGAGAGTCAGTCGAAAATCCTTGTAATTGCTGATGGATAAGACTGCAACTATGAACACTTAAGATGCTGAATTATTAGCATTTATTGTTTAGTGGCACGTACGTGGACTTGTTTAGAAACCACTAAACCTCCACACAATGGTAGACCGCAAACAGGCTTTTGTCGCAGGGTGAAAATAAAATATCGAGCCCACCTCGCGAGTCCTATTCAAACATTGCTGTTTATTTTTCATACATGTATATTTTTAATATTATAATATCCTCTTAAGCGAGACCTTTCGCTGTCACGAGTATTTGTCACGACATTTGGCAATATTTCAACGGTCACTATGTAAATTGAAACACGATTTGCATCTTTGTACACATTAAAAAAAATATCTCATACAACTTATATTTCTTTTAACTCGGCAATGATATGAAAAAATCACGTTACATTCTTTAGTATAATTATTTATTAAACAACTGGCGATAGCCGTGGTTCGAAATTCAGCCTCTAACTCCGCAGGGTCCGGGTTCAAAACCTGTCACGCACTTCTGACATGTAGCGAGCTATAACGGTGAAGCAAAACATCGAGAGGAAAATGTCACTATAACTACAATAACTGCATGCTGGATGCTAAGACATCGAGTCTTAAAGATATTTCCAGTAATCCGGTTGAACTTCGGAAGCGGTCAACTCGACGTATACAAACACTTACCGTCAAAATATTAGGACTGACACCTAGCAATTCGGTGGTGTAGAAGAATTCCTAGCTACTTGGCGTGTTTAGTTTTCGTCTGCGTGCCAGGTACATGCCGCAGTCAGCAGTGGCCAGTGGCCATGTTTATATAACTCGTTAGCCGACGGCGGCGCGGCGTCGAGACCGCCTACGCTCCGCGGCGCGCCATCGGATACGTCAGCTAAATTTTAACTGTAAACATCCATAATACACCTCCGCGCCCTCCCTCGCACCTCGTGCACGAGTCCTGTTCCTCGAACAATCACAATGTTGATTTTCGATTCCAGCTTTATACATATTCAACGTCGATGGCGCTACATAAATAAATCCGAGCCGGCCTTAAAGTGTCTCATCAATCATAAAAGATCCGAGGTGTGGTATGCCGTCGAATGCAACTTTTTTCGTCGCGTCGCGGTGCAGCGGGCGTCTGAATCCGTGACCAAACGAAACGTACGAGTAATGCAATTTTGATTAACTCCGGCGTCGAATGCCTGTTTGCAATCAGCTCGGATAATAATGGAGACATTATTTTATGACGTGCACGGCGTTTCAATGTCTTAACAATGCGGCGGTAACCTACCTGAGCGTCTCGTGTAATATTCTTTTTATGCTATATTGTCTCTCGTATAATAATGCAATTCAGATACACTAAGTGATATTGTAAATGTAAAATGAGAAAGCTCTTAAGTGTACGCAACTCAAATAGAAATAAACGCTAGACGATACATCATTAGCTACACGAGGTTGATTATCCATCAATCACGATGTTACTAATACATCATTATTCGATTAGCACCGGGACCGAAATTGGAATGAGTTTACGTAACAGCGATTGAGTTCATTAATTAGAGTTAAGTTAAATACGTCGGAATGGTTCCCATAGTTGGAGTTGTAAAAAATATTGTCGTCCTCGATAGCTAATAGGCTTTTCGTAACACGCGAAAGGCTCGTAACGCTGACTTTCACTCGGAGTACTTGAACAATAGCAACCTATTCTCGGGACCGAGTCACGCAGACGACCGACTTGTGATTATAGCGACGATTGATCGATGACTTGCACAAGATCATTCAACGCACGTGTAAACATACCTTTATATTAACCTTTACTTTTTAGATTCATGGAGGCATATCGAGCTGATTTATAAAAGCATACACAGATGTAGGGTTATTAATTTATTTAATATCTTGTCCTACAAGATACATGAGACCCCCATGCGTTCGCTACAACATCATTATTGCCTAGGCTAGTGGTTCTACCCATCTTAAAACAAAACAAGTTATGAATTAATTTATAGCTTCAAGCTATTAAGGGTCATAATTATTTGACCAATATGATTGTGTTCTGGTAGCTTATCGTGTTTCTATCGAACGATAATAAAGCATTTTAAACTTTAAACATCGTGGCGTTTACGAAAATTAGTAAAAACAGAAAGGACAATAGATATAAAATTGACGGCAGTCCACTTTTGTACATAAAGTATCCTTTACATAATGGACTGGTGATATGTAGAGGCCAGGCGCGAACTTAGGGGTAGGCACACACGAGGCGTGAACGCTAAGTCGCGCTCAAATACAGAGGTGTGAAAAGCCTGAGCGATCCCTCCTAATTGTGGACTAAGCCGCTTAGCGAACCAGTACTATAAATCCGAGAAACTGCGCTTTGAAACGTGTTTGAGTTGCGAGCATCATAACACCCTCATGTTATGATCTTATGATGCTACGAGGCGGCGCTTTTCAAACGAGCCATCAAAGCTACTTAAACACGTAATATGTGTTTTAAATACAAATTGATATCGTCAGATATTTACGAAGTATCATCAATAAGTAAATTTTTATATTTCTTAATAATTTACGTCTCGTATTTAATATTGTTGTTTATGTTTTAATCCCCTCATTTATATATAACTATATTTTAATTTTGATTCATATTAAGAATACGTTTTTATTATAACTATCATCGTTATTACTACTTTACTTTTGGTCAGGATTTTTGCACAACATCAATATTTTTGCAATAAGTAGAAATCTGTCTTCTTGTTGTAAGCACATACAACTGAAAAACGACGACAACTGATTTTCTTGGAAGACTTCTTATTACTAACCACTACAGCAGCTGTCTGTTTACTAATAGAAAGGCCTTTACGATACATCAACAAACATTATAATACTACGCTGCAATGACTACGAGGAAAAGTAGTAACCCGGTGCCGTAAATATCAGTAACTAGTGTAGTTACAGCATTGCTATTAAGGCACATAGCAAATAAATCTGTTACTTGCCTACATTTCAAAACTAACGTACAATTTACTTATAACTTACAATTTAATTCACAGTTATTATGAAAATTTACTGTGGTAACTAGGTAAGAGGTAGAATATATACAAATTAACACTTTATCCTTCTATGCTAATATCTTAGATATAAAACAAAAAATATCCTCATTACGTAGAGCATAATACTAATAGTAACTTTGCTCATAATGGTATGTTCTTGTAAATGCGCTTCGCGTATGGTGGAGAAAGTAATGTAAAATGAATGATGTGAAAAAACTTACCTTTTATGGACGATATGAAACGACGCAGAAATAAAACGTATCTGTCTCCGCGGCGTACACTGAGCTCATTAATTTTTAGTAAAAAAAAATATATTTCTGTGTAAATAACTCAACTGTACATACTTGTAAGTAAAGCTTAAATACGAAATTTTGTTACATAGTTACATTAGTTACATTGTTTACCTGTTATTGAGATTTTCAATCTTTTTAACTGAGATTTCAAATAACATTTTTATAATAAATATATAAATAATGCGTAACGTAGTCATAATTCTATGAGTAGTTAAACGGTGTCAAAAGTGACTGCTTGTCGCTGCGGAGGTATCGAATATCGATTCGCATTTTGCGATATAGAGTTACACCTACGCGAAGGAGTCTGGCGTAGTCGAGCGGAATTGAGCAATTTAACTCGAAAACCAATTATTCAGCTCGTAAAGGAAGTCTAGTAGCGTGGTCGGAGGAAGGAGATAAAATCGCTGTAAATTTAAATAATATTAACAAGTAAAGTTATTCACCATAGTCATATCAACGGTCACATTGAACTAACAAGTTCCACGTGGCCACATTTATAGAAGCATCTGTAGATGAAAAGACGCTAGCTAGCATTAACACTAATAGGTAATAAAGTAACGCAGAGTCTAAGCGATTAAACCTTTCCCCGCAGTGACAGAAAAAACCATATTCATCAAAACCCTTTGAACAACTATTCGACACTACCTAAATGCCACTACGAATCTGATATCACAAGCACACTTTATCAATGCACATATGTCTTTAGACAATCGTTGCAACACCACCTATGTCTATCAAGATGGATGTTAACTAGTACAGACCAGGCGATCATTTCAAGATAAAGCCGATTACTTGCGTCCAGGACACTGCGACTGTCACTGATGCAGAAGTAACTTCAAGTAAGACACCTTATTAAGCGCTCTGCAGCCAATTTAGCCTTTATCGGGCGAAATCTTATAGCTTGGGGTTTAGCTACGGGCGGCTATTGTTGTGTCGCCTTAGTTATGGAGCTCTTGTCAAGACTATACAAAACGAGTTATTAGCAATATGAAACCCCAGACGGACTTACGTAGTGGCCTTTGTTTGGGTTAATTATAATCATGAGCATTGTTCGTAGCTATATAATTCATCAAGAATATTTTGAAAATATGAAATATAGAGATAATATTAAATAAATGATTGACTATATCAGTGCTGACGATCGAATGACGACCGACCATGCGCAGAATATTGTGCTGTTACAGAGCGCTGTTACGGGAATAATGACTACCTACTGGCCACTGCGTTAATGAGCGATTTCATTTAACAGAAAAAAGTAATTAAAGATACATACGCACTCTTGTACAGGGACAATTCATGTTCAGACAGACACTAATTATTATAATTGTGTGTGAAACAAGTGATAACAATTAAGTCACCTGTCATTTCTCTTAATTCGAGGTACATTGAAGGTGGACCTTTTATCGGACCCAAAAAGAATACCGATAAAATAAAAACAATCGCACCGTACGCGTAGGCATTTTGAAAGGGACCGCGGCGCGCACCCATTTTTTGTCAGTCAAAATTTACTGCTTCTTAGCATTTCATCTCCTTTCCTGATCCTTAACAAAGTATAGATAAGGAACGAATCGCCGAAGAAATCACTGCATGCTTATTTTTTAGCAGTCGAGATTGCGAAGGGCTATAAACGGCGTAGCGAGGCCTCGGGCGGTTGCCATTTGCAATCGGTTATGGTACGACTGCGGACCTCTTTTTACATTATAATCGGTCGTCCCCGCTCACTCCTTTTTACGGTGTGAGCAGATAGCCGACGATGGTAAGCGGTCGTGGATTCGAAGCCTTTACTCAAACGTTGTCGAAAAACCCTAAAATGGGACAAATACCACGAGCCACAAGTGTGTATAATGTACAAGATGACTGGCACCGCATTTCTGTAAGTCTGTACATATCAACGTAGAGCAATGCAATAGCAATCTAGTGGAAGTACTTCCAATGTTTGTTCAGTGAACTCTAATGAGCAATCGGTTTCAGCTTACTCGGAGAGCATGATGGATGAATGCGACGTACAAGACCGGACAGACGCCCATCGCACGCCATCGCATGCACCGGCTCGGGTTACAGCGAGGCCCGTGCCGCCTCATTAGCCATGCAACGTCATATTTTAATAAATAATCGCTCGCCAATGGATTGAATTACCCATCTACCTGAATTTTCATCTCACAAACGACAATATCTCCAACATTACCCAACCAATAAATAAACACCCTCAACCAATAACAGCAGTTTTTTTCTACAGAATAAGTTTACATTATAACACAAATACAATACGCAATAAAATAATATTTTACAAAACTTTAATTAATAAAGAGTACAATAATATTATGCAACACGGAGTTTGAACAACTCAAGTTTCTAAGAAATTAATAAGGCGCCAACATTATTCTCCGCGTGGTTCCGGAAGGAGCAGTGTGAGTATAAAATACAAATATATGATTTGAATCCATCGAAAACGCCATCATAAGAAATATTATAATTTAACGCTCGCTAGCTGGATTGGATTCCATTAAAATGCAGCTCGTGCGGCGTGGGCCCGCGCCCGCGCATCCTCTAATAACGCTCCGAAACGCCTTCATGTATTATTCAAAAGATTCTACTCATCCCAAATTCTGGCATTTTTGGCGAAACGAATAATCCTTAGCTCTTTATTTTTATATGTTTTTTTATAATTTCCAAGTCGCATTCTTTCAAGCTTTATACCTGTGTAAATCAAAATGTATGCAGGTATTATGATACCTTTTGATTTACATTTTTTAATTTTATATCACATCTCACATAGAATTGATGTGAGAGTGATTGCATAAATTACTATTATTCGACAATTTCATTTTCATACTTATATCGAAGGTGGCTGCAAGCGTGTTAAAATACATACGTCAAGTCGGCCACTAATTATAGGATGTCAATATATCCACAGACCTGTACTTTGTTGGTTAGTTAACAAACGCTCGAGAATGGTAGCTATCGAACAAATAAAAGAGTCGATTCGAACATTTATTTGGAGGTTCAATTTAACAGACGGGCGATAGGTAAGTATTAATTACGTCGGAATTGCTCCGCTTGCGTACAGTTTATCGTAGCATTATAATTAGCGCCGATAGCAGTGTTGCCACATTTGTCGCTTTTATCGAGACAATTCAATTTTTATAGACGTTATGCCACATCGATGGGTTTTTAAAGCACCCTAATTGTAAGAGTATATTTTTTATTAATTACTTATCTCTAAGATATATATTCACTCTGACACGAGAGTAAAGAACAACATACCTATGATTTTAGGATGAAAGGTATTTATTAGATTGTCGAACATTTCTTTAAAAATAAAAAGTCGATATTACATGGTAAACTGGTTTTTTTTAATGTCATTTCTTTACACTTGTGTAACTCCCAAAACTCTGTCAGGAAACTGAATGCAGCGTATCCATAATATTTTCATATGTCTCCTGACAACACTGGCTATCACGTACACTCGAGTCCGGGAATGAATTGAAAAAATAAACAAGTTCATACAAAGAACGCCTTCATCTGACCTGCTACACAATGCCGCCATTGCCGACCTACATTCGCCGTCAATTAGACTGTTTTCTTCAAAGAAACGAACGTTTTATGGAAACAACAACCAAGCTTCATGCACCAAGCGCGGTTCATTCACAGATCCACTTAGAGTGTAGACTCTAAGTGAACCGCAGGATTGATGTCTCGTAAATAAACTTATTCAGAATCATTGCATAAAGCAAAACGGTAAACGAATTCAATGTAAACACAGATTAGCTTTCGTTCTCAAACCCATAAATCCACTGCAATAATCCAATCCAATTTATTGAACATTTCAACTTGTATCCGTAATAGGTTCCAGCAACTCTTGTCTTTGAAAGCATACAAAGTACATAGAATACGTAGTGAAAGTCAAGCAACACTTTAATCAGTGTATTTACTTGGCACAATACAAGGCTTTAAAGGTCTGTTATCGTTATAAACATCTGAACGCCGTACAGCCAGTGTTGCTTGCGCGTGCGCTAGTCGCCATTGGTTACGTAGTGGATATTAATTCAAATAAAGCACGACAGCGCTCTTGCCTGTTGTAACGTTGTTTACGAACTAGGTCATAATCATTACTATTAATCAAGGACAAAAAACTTAAGCTGTTTGGGTTTTTACTCGCTATAAAACGTAAATTCTTTTGTGTCTAAACATCGTCGATCTCACGAAAGTGGACACATGGTACAAGCGTTAGATTACCCTTCAGTGAGGAACAGACACGTTATCGTCGTGATTGAACTTGAGAGCACATAATAAAATATCTCTATGTTCGTATGTGCTAGCCGAAAGATGATAGCGGCGTAATGGCGGCAGCACCTCGAGTGTCATGGGAACTGGGTGTTAATAACATTTCTTAATTAATGTAACTGAAAACTCATGGAAAGGCGATACGTTTTGATTGTACACAAACACTGATAAAGTTTGTAAAGTTCGTTAATTTAGTTGTTGAACAATATCGTAGGTACATTAAGAGGTTTCTCGAATAACTGTGCGATGATTTTATAAAACATTTGCATTGAATTGTACACGTAGCTACATGTAGTGGAGTCTGCTCTGCATGAATTATAGGATGGCACGGCGGATTCAACGAGCTCAATAGACAGGGCCGAGGCGAACGTCTCGAACGGAACACGTGTCGTTGATTGCCCCCAATTGGCGAGCGAATAAAAACAATCCTCGCTTAAAAATAACCGTGATTTCATCGCGCAACATGTGATGTATGTTTTCTCTTAGTGTAGCCGAGCGTGGTGTTCCCACAGGATCGTACCATGTGAAATGTCGCAGCTTCGCGGTCCCATGAAACGCCAAATCTACTCCGAATTGCTAATGACGCTAATGAAAGTTTTGACAATGTGCGAAACGTGGCGAACATTCTTTCATTTAGGGCTGCTACGCAGTGAATAAGATTTCTCTTCAAAGCAATGAAGGTTTGGAATGGCGGAGATGAATGATTCGGATATAGATAGGATTAGAGCGGTACTTGGTATTGCTTATCTAATTGACTCTAACGTAATATTTCGAGTTTTTTTATTTCAAATCCATCACTTTATAATCTGATAGTTATCTCGCAGAACATGTCCATTACCAAAGTCATCTGTTAATATTTTTTCAGCTCCAAGAGAAAACAAGGAAAAGGAACCTTGTCCCGGAACCGAAGTCATTGACGTCATCACACTCTATTAAATTCGGATGCCACCAATGCACCATATGGACAACGTGTGACTACTTGACCGAAAGCAACTAAACATCTGATGTTTTATCACAAGCCCGACACGATATCGACATCCGTGCTATGGAAGCTGCGGTAAAAAATATAGGCCAAATTGAGGAAATAAAACCGCAACAAAAACCTACGTAATATCAATTTGTCCTTATCTCGCTGGTACTTTTGTTATTCGAAAACATATACCAAATGTATTTCTGTAAAAGTTCTATTTTATGAACATTCTCAATACCCCAGAAGCAAGGTGTTAATCGTTCTGCTTCCGCATTTAATATCCCATAAATACCGGGTACGGTGAATTGCGTATACCCACACGCACTTCATCTTTTTTATTTCTTCTAGTACCGTAATCATTCTACTAATCTGATGCCGGTGATATCAGTTATTATTTTGTTGAAATCCATCACTCATAAGATAGTATCTTCTCGTCGGTGTTGATTACGACAATTTCGAACGTCTGTTATATGAAGTAATAGACGCGAATCACAATTAAACCTACCTCATAAGTACGAATACCAATCGTATGTTACAATTTACGATCCATTGTCATTTTCAAAGGAATTATCTAAATGCACAAAAACCAATGACAATAACAAAAATGGTCGCGCATACAATGGTAGACACTTACCGAGTGGCACGAGGCAGTTTAGTGAAAAAAAACTCTTAAAGATTCTAGAATTGCATAGACAATGGCAACTTGTCACTGTTTATCGGGTATTATCTATTATGAAGGGACTATTGTTTGAGGCGATACTCGGCGCCACTGGCTTATCGTTTGGAAACCTTAAATAAAAATGAACCTTACGCAGGAAAGATTCACAATTTGCCGCCTTTAACTTTTTTTCGTTCCGCTTAGTGCTCAGTCATTACGCACATCCGTCGCATCTTTTGCAGCGAATGCCAATGCATGGGGCAATTTAATTAGACGATTAATGTCCTAAATTGACGTCATACAATCCGAACAAATAAACATTCACGTCCATTTATTTGTATGGGAATGAACATCACTCGAACGGCGAACATAATTTGTCTTGACGTGACTCATTGGGTTCATTATAAAATCGAGACATTTAATTTCATTTGCATTAATGTGCACCGATTCAAATAAAACAGGTATGACAAAGAGAGTACATGTCCTACATAATGTAGTGAACTTATCAATCAGTCGAGCGCGTATCGTGCGAACGCGTTATAATAGGAGGATATTATAATAAACAGATCCCGGCCCCTCGCGTTCTCTCCCTCCCTAATAAATATTAATGTATGAACTTGAAGCTCCACAATGCCCGTCCACGATGCTGGTACATTGACACTCAATTCGCTTTTTTGCAGCCGCTCCTCTGATATCTTATTCGCGCCGATCTTTATACTCACTTTCCTGTACACACTTTGCGATTTGCATCACTACACGCATTTATAGATACGCGCATGTTGAAGTTTTTACTGATGCGATCGCTCTTTGCAAAGTATTATCATCGAGAATATTAAATAGAAAGTTCGCGAACACAACAAACACAACCGGCCAGTTTACGATACGTATTCCGCCATTTAATTTGCTTTCCAATTATTTTTTATAAATACCTACAAAAGAACTAAATCTGTCAAACATTGACAGAGTCTATTGTAAGTTTGAATTTGGTATATCGCACCATTGACAGGTTTGATTGGAATTGGACAGTGAGTCGTCCACATAATTAAAATGTATTGCAGTAAAATCCGATTTTAATTAAAACTATTCATCCTACATTAATGAATGTATACTAATTTCTATATAAACAATATCTTGTTCAAAATTAAGAATGTATCATGATAAGAGTACTTGTTATAAAAATATTACGTCCTTATTTAAACTGGTAATACGTATGTGCGTTCAATACTACTTAAAAGACGTGAAGTGAAGGTCAAAATCAATAGTTACTCCTAATTTTTTGTCCAACAACCATTCTGTCGAATTGAAACAATTATGCGTTCGGAAACACTACCCCTGGGGTCGGCCGGAAGGGTCACGGGTAAATAGCGGGGGTTGCGTGAACGCTTTTCCCGTGCTTTCCCACGCCAACCCCAGCCACCAGTCGTAGTCGATGGGAAACCTCACTTGTTGATTTGGTCCGCAATCGCCCCTCGCTTATCATCGCTTCCGGCGCGTGCATTAGCAATAACAATTATCGTCTTTCAATGTCGCCATACGATTATGTGGGAGCGTACCTAATACGAGCAGATATGTTACTAACAGAACTGAAACATCCAAGTATGTTGATGCCACGAGCTTCCGTGAAAAAATACACAGATATGTTAAAAATTTAAGCCGTAGTAGGTACTTAAAGATTTAGTTTTGTTAAATAATTTTTCGAGAATATTATATGTAAATAAATATTTGTCAATCTACACATAAAAACAATTTTAATAATCATTTAAATCGACAAAATCTTACCATTAATCATTTTAATGTGCTAATATAACTAATCCTTATCAAACATTATCAAAGTGATTAACTTGATATAAAGTATAAATTATTGTAATGACTTTTTTCATACTGTTACGTAGTTAATCACTGCTTTCGTTTGCAAAGATTTTAATAAAAATGACACTTCATTGATAACATGTTAGCATTAGATGGAGAGTTGAATTTAAAATTTCGTCCTGGATACATACAAATGTGATATTGCTAAATAATTAGTGGATTGGCATCACGTATGGCAATGTGATCTCAGAAATTACTATTTATTGAAAATGGCATTGAATACTAAATAGTACCTACATACTTATATCTATATGAATAAGTCAATTGATTTCGAATCGAAAGTATTCAATATCTTCCGTGAAACTTCATTTACGAGTACCTACCGTTTAGGGCCTTTTTTTATACTTTCATAGATAGGTACTTTTAGTGTCATGTGTAGGTACGACACGACACGCCCGCGGTTGCGGAAATTAAAGCCCTTACATTTTAATCCGCGCATTCACATTGAAATTGCCTTTTCTCACAGTAAAGTAAACAGCAATGTAAACATGGTTAAAAACGAAAGCATTTTAATAAAATTCTCTACCTCATCCTACCTATGTATTTAAAATAATTTCATATCTGGTCACTATGGTCCGTTAGCAAATGAATAATTTACATCAATTTGATGGCAATAATTTCGCGCACGCACCGATTGCAGACGCCACAAATTGCCGGCTGAATCGCTGTTACGACTTTCGCCTCCGGTCAGGATCGTATTAAGAAATCGGAATGTTGTAAGATTCCAATTATGATTTTTTTATTAACTATAAATATGCATCATTTAATTATTTAAATATTGTGCAGTTGTACTACAAAAATATATGCACGACGATGTGCAATATGGACTTTCGAATAACTACCTACTTATATCTCTTACCGCTGTGTAGGGTAGATCTAAAAAATTTACATAAAACTAGTGCGACATAGTATTATGCTAGTCTTAAGTAGCAAGTACTACAAACAAAATATGTACATGCCAACGAATTAATGACAAAGTAGTCCGTAACATATTTCTGGAATGTTCGAATAAACTGTTATTGCGATAGTAACTAATTATAATGGAAACCGCGCGGACACACAGAACAGATCGAGTTAATAACGTAGGTTACCTACACTGTTCAGTAATATCTAGTATCTAGTCGAGATAAACGCACTGAGACGGAATAAAACCGCAGACCTTGTGTTTAATTCGCATCAGGAACTGGTCGCAAGAATGTTAGTAAAAATGAAAATGTATTCAAATTAGTCATCGCTGAGTATTAAGATCAATTTTACGTCTGTTATGTTTTCTAAGCAACAATCGATCATACTGCGGTATGTATTATAAACAAGAACTCTGATGAAGAAGCTGATTTGTGTGTTATTTAAGCTTTGATTCAAAACGGAATCTTGACATTTTCAATTTAATTACAACCTGTTGTATTAAAACTTTTTAGAAGGCTTATAGACAATTCTTATATGAAATCGAATTCTAAATAGATCTTTGAGCCATCATCATCATAATTTGAGGCAATATGTAGCTGAAATTATTTTCTTCTTTATTTAGTATATTACATAATTTATTTGATGAAGTTAATCAATCCACCTATTGACGTACAAATATTTATATATGCTTAGATTACAGATATTTATGTAGGTATACGTATAATTGTACTCGTGAGCGGTAGATGTTCAATTGAGTTGAACCTAATTGAAGCCAATAATTGCAAAAATTTATTCGCAAATGCGATTTGGGTTTAGGTCTTATTGTGTTTATTTGTTAAATACATTTTACTAAGACAGTTCTGAACAGTTTTGCTATGAAATTGTCATGGGTAATAAGGAATAAATTTTAATACAAAGAATATTTTATTATGAAATTTTTAAAACAACATTGAAAACTTAATAATTTGTAACATAATTTACAGGATAGAAGCAGTTGGTCAGTGTTTAAAGAAGTGTCTATCGAAGCTACGTTTCACAAGAGCGGTGAACATTCCTAATTAGCCAAAAATATTATTTTTATCACGAATATCCAAAGACGTCTAAGGTCCCATAAGTAAACAGTAAGTCATCATAAATATATCTGCAAAGCATTATTGACATTTATCTCCACACATTTATTTATAGTTTACGTTGCCTGTAATATGAATTTGTTAACGGTAAGATTACGCGCCAATAATTAATCAGTTGATATTAAATACTATAATGTTAATGTTGATATTAAATAATATCATTTGTACATTGGAATGTACATTGGAATGTAATGTAATGGAGTGTACATTGGAATAAAATTGCAAGTACTTACCTACTAAGTATATAGCTACCTACCTACCTACCTATAAATAGCTACCTACTTAAGTTAAAATCAGAAAAATATAAATAGTCAAGTAAAATAAACTCATAACAATATTGTAGATTGAAACTTATATTACTGTATGTATTATTGCCTATACTTTATAATTATGTCCAATAAGTAAGCTGTAGATTAATGGACAGTTATCACCGTAACCTTATATTCAAATTCATTTCAATGTAATCTATTCATTTCTCATGTAACGGAAAAGAATATGCAACAACATTTTGTAGTAAGATAATAGAGAAAAAATAAAATACGTACCTGCCAGTCCAGTCGCACTGATCACCGAACGTTCCCGCCTCCGCAGTGTAGATCAGGCTAAAAACTGTCCAAAATATACACTCTAAAATCATCTTGAAGATGAATAAATCAACCAGTTCAAATATTACACTTCAGCATCCCTCATAGCACAATATTACAATCAGTTTATGTCAGCTCCATACTTCGAACTAGTAAAATATTGTTCCGTCACAAAAATAAACAAGCACGTTTCAAATGCTAGCAGTTACACTACACCCTCCTATCAACACAGATACGATACTAATTTAAAGACAGAGATAGAGCGGTTGTAGTACTACAGTCTACTGAGTTATCACTTATAAATAAAAGAGATAGCAACACTTGTTTTGTATGTCGCTCACGCATGCGTGGAATACTATATAGCTTCTCTTTCTAATACATAAAATGGGAAACGAACCAAAAGATGCCATGGGCGTATAGTAATAAAGTTTAATTCCACAAAACTACTTATGAGTGGTAAAGTGGCGGGAATGATTGGACTTTTTTTCAATTTAGTACGTAATAGACAAAAGGTTGCCCATTATCAATGTTAAATTTTGAAACCGATTTCAATACATTGACTGTAATGTTAGTAATATGGTAATAACATTTCAATCAAAAAAATTCAAAAGCCGAATATATCCACATTTTATATACTTAAGTATCTTAGCTATCTACACTTCCTTTCCAAAAACATATAATACGTTATTTGAAATTTGTTGGACAAACTCTAAATAGGATTTGCTCTTCTACGACATTAAATCACAAGAACCAAGCATGATTTTTTTAACTCTACTCAGCTCCAGGTCAGAAATGGTCTAGATGCGGCGCACCTTTATATTTTGTTATTCAATAAATAGCAGTTGTGAACTTTTTTCTTCTGATTTTTACAGCATTTAAACTAAAAGACTCCATATTAACATAATATTAAAACTTTGGACCCCTTTCTACGACAATTACACGGACGGAGAAGCATATTTCAAAAAACAATAAGTGTTGTCATTTCATTTTGAAGTTTTACATGAGTTTAACCATTGGCTGCGCTTAACTGATATATTCAACTAGACACATACTCACTAATGAAACATTTGGAAACTTTTAGTGTGGTTAAAGGTAGGACATCCCTGTATTTCAGATCTCGAATCGATTATAGACAAACCAAACTCTCCGTTAATAACAAGCACAAGCTTTCTATTTTTATTCTTCTTTAGGCTATATCCAAGCAACAAAATAATTATGCATATTGATTTTTGTAATTTGAAAAACTCAGCAGTATAAAGTAAGTTGGCGCTACTAAGACATATTATAAGGAGAGGAGGATTCAGTTACATATTATAAGGAGTGGTGCGAGCAACGCGCTTGGTTGTTCGAAGATAAACTAAATAAATAAAGCCGTTTGTCCGTCAACAGATAGCCGCTTTGTCACTAATGGTCGCTATTCACTCATGCTTGCTTAGGGCCTGATTCGCCTTATCTTTGCAAATAAACTTTGCTCTTCGTGGAATAAATGTTTATCAAGTTTTGTTCCGACAAAGTTTTCCATTCACTATTTGCCTTTAAAAACAATTTCGGCGTACCTGTGTAAAATTTGCTGCTGGCTGCTTGTTGTGAAACCAGAAAAATGGTTGACGGTATTTGAAAAATGAACAAAACAAAAAACTTTCTTTTAAATGTTTATTGTACGATAAAAATATACATAGTAAGTACTAGAGGTCATTGAAATTTGTTTGTTAAAACTATTTGTCATAGATATTTGTGTTTATTGAATCTTTTATATATCCCAGTTGATGTATCTCGACACGACACACACCTTCGAATTCTACACTGCGTATATGTATATGAAACCCCTATTTTTGATTATTAATTTTTTACATTCATATCTGACAGTCGCTGGGATCATATAATTCGGAGAGCAGCCGGTAGATGTACGACGGGGAGCTGCCACCACTGCGGAAGAAATGGAACTAAATATAAAGAATACAATAAAGGTCTGTTTAATGCATGTCAAATGTAAATATTTATTTATTTAAAAATGTATGTATCATCCATTATTTATGGCTTTCATCGCCTAGTCAAATCTCGTCATCAACGACACAAATTGTTATTGTACGACACCAAAGAATAATTGTAAAGTTTACCAAACGGGTTAAAAAAAACGCGTGCATGCCTTTGTGTGTGTGTGTGTGTGTGTGTGTGTGTGTGTGTGTGTGTGTGTGTGTGTGGGTGTGTGTGTGTGTGTGTGAGAGA
>DWGJ01000377.1:0-32018 GCA_018246895.1 Aspitha aspitha aspitha
TTGTAAGGACAGAGATATTTGGCACTCGCTGCTTTCTGCCTACCCCGCAAGGGACCTGGCGTGACGATATGTATGTATGTACAACTAAGTTACTTGTTAAATTAAATTTTTGTCTTTTACTTATAATAAGACAGATAAACGTAATGCATTCTAACATGGAATACCATTATTGGCTGAGATATGCAAGAATTTTTTATAATCATATGGTGCTTCTTACTGGTCATCGCCAGTGATGAATTGGCCATTTTCATATATATAAAGAACACTTTATTATGTTGATAAACTAACTGCCGACGTAATTAACAAAGCGGGCATTGAGTCTACGCAGTGTATTAATCGATTGATTCTAATTAAGAGCATACGTGCCATGTTTTAAATCACGTAGGCTTTTCACTACTCGTATAAGGGAAGCGCGTGCTGCGTTAATGGTCGCAGGCTTATGCAGTGATGCATTATCTAATAAAATACAGAAATAGATCGTCCCGTAAACTAATCTGTTGGGTATGACTATTACAGATGAGTTGCGTGACATCAAACATGCTATTATTTTTTTTCCATAAAATGGTAAAGCTTACATCATCGGTACCAAAATAAATACGGGTAGTGCATCGTTTCGTTGCTGTGCCACATATGAATGGTATTAGTGCTCTATTTATTAAGATTTCTAATCAAATTATCTAGTAACCGGATTGTAGCAGAGGTTATAAATTTACATGTCGAGATTCAGGCACTTGTCTCTTCATGATACCTATGCTGTCGGCTTATTACATAACCAAGAGGCTATGGTAAAGGGCACCTTTTTTCTGTCATTACTTTGGCATCGGACAAAAATTCTATATTATCAGACTATGACTTTTCTTGTCTTCAAATAGTTTTATACCTAGTACCTATCTATATAAATGTTGCATAAAATCATTCAAGTCCATCAAAACATCAGCAGTCAATAATGCCATTAATACAGTTGCAGTTCTAACGAGAGTTTTATTAAAATTGCGGAATTACATTAGGGCCAGTTTGATTTTTTTATGATGGCAGTACCCATTAAGTGGAGACGATAACATTTATACGAACTTAATTTATTGGAAGTGTACGTGACTAAATCAAAGTGTGTCAAGTCATAATGAGATGGGCCGGGATTTATATTCAATTAGTTAATTATCTATATACATCTGTAGGTATTTATGTTTAATATTAAGTAAATATTTTCCTCATCCCATCTCACTGTCCGGTGGTTGTTTAAAAAGAGTGAGATTAAGTGTTAAAGCGGCGGTAGTTATATGGTCCGAATGTCTTAATTATATAGGTCGCTTATTATTACAGTGGCTTACCGTTCAGTTTTGATTCCTTGAAATGATCAATGACAATATTAGGCATATCATACAGCGTGCCAGTAAACGACACGTGCGAGATTCTTGCTTTTTAAAATTTTTATGACAAATTCATTATCTATCAGAATCATGTGCGATCAAGAACACGTACCTGAATGTTTTCATTTAATTCGGATATGCTTTCGATGGTATATTAAATTTTCTGACAAGACGGTGCATCTCATTTCATAACTCAAATGCATTCCCGGACAATAACACTTCTATAAACTATGAAATAACCATTGAATAGTAACGACAGCCCGTCTGGAGGTAACCAATTCTGAAATAATACGAGACAATTGTATAAACCTGGTCGACTCATTGTTTAAGCGCCCACGGTGTAGGGCAAAGGGCAACGGTCAGGGGTTCGGGATTAAGTTGAGAATGCAGACGTTTCGGGGTAAACGCACTCGCCCACGACTTGCATTATTCAGGAGGTGCAACGTTGACCCATGATGAGCTGACTTCGTTTGCTTCCATCAAATATTATTTCAATCCCTTATGCGAATCAGGATTGTAATTTATAAAGAAAATTTAAACGAAATAAATTTTTTTTTGAAGCGACTCATGGTCGATGTATTTATTGCAATGCCCTAACATTTACTGCTGCCCAACGCTACATTTGCTACTGCTGCTTTTTCCTACTTTGTAATTACAATTACTATTATTATGTATTTGGGTGAAATGAAATGTTTTTAATCATCGTATTCATCAATACATGTCGTCCTTTTCTACCATATTTGATACCTATCATAGATATTGAAGTCATTCAGAAGGGAAAATTGTATGAATTGTTTGGTACCTAATTTTCGTATTACAGGGTGAAATTAATTGAAACAAAATCGTTCTAACACAACACATAATTTTAGAAAGGTGTTGTAACGAAAAACCTACACTGATAGAAAATGTTCTTGTGCAGGTGTGGTCGACCGAGGAATATAGTCTAGAATGTTCCTACAAAAATGGGAAAAGGTCAATCTCTGTCAACTTCTAGAACTGCGCTTGTGTCACCGTTGTGTTATGTTAAAAATAATGATTGTAAAGTGATTGAGGTTAAATATAGGTTAAATCGTAATTGGGAATGACAGCCTGCGGTTCAGATGTAAAACGATGTGCGTCCGCCATCACGGTGTGAGCGCGTGTTGCGTAGGCGTGTGGCGCACTCATCGCTATTTAACGCACTAATTACATATGCTTTTTAATTACTTTATCTATGAACTAGTGACATTAATCCCACGAACTAGGTAAACAATTACATCAGCAAACGAGACAACTTTTAGGTTTTTGGTGTTATATTTCGGTATTTTATGAAATCATAGAATAGTAAAAGAATTATGTTTCGTAATTCGTAATTCATGTCTGTGATCTGTGAATAAAATAACAAAGAAACAGCTACCTCGATGTTGGTAGCAAGTAATTTTACCAACTTATAGTGCGAAACAACTGCGACAATATTTTGCCAGGTATCAATTATTAGTTTTGTCTTATTCAAAGGATAATCTAAAATTGCAGTGATTAGAGATTTCGTGGAGGTATAACTAAAATTGGTAATGTGTAAGTAAAAAATTTTTCGTGCGGTTATTACGAATGGTGAGCGCATGGCTTAACCAACCACGAGATGATTATTTCACGTGCACTGTATCACCACTTTGTCACTGTCTTGATAAGTGTTGTGGTTATTTATAAATACATACCGGTTCAACTATGTATTTAATTTTTTTGTATTGATATTTATATGTTTCATATAATTAATTGGTTGATTGTAAATGTTTCAATAAGTCATCTCTTTATATAAAAAAGTACCTGCTTATTATAGTGATTTAACTATGTACAATCAGTATAATGGTGCTGATATAAAGATTCCTATAGTACCTATGTTCCAAGTAGGTTACGATTGATTCTATTTGAAGAACAGAGTAATGAAAGTTACATTTAAGAGTATGTTAGAAAATTGGATTATGCAAAAAGTAAGAAGATGTTTAACTATATTAAAAAATCTGTGCGCAATCGGTAAAACGCATCTGGTTGGAATATTATTTTAGTCTTCCTTCATCCATTGCCTGGCCTAATGTATTTCCCCCTCGATATTTTTTACATGAATTATTCTAGAATAATAAATATATACAATATGTAATATACATACTTCCAATCTTTGATTACATACAAGATGCCTTTTGTATATAACTAAATTGATCAAATTTTTTCTTTCATTAATTACACTAGCTGGGAGACCGAGCCTTGTTCGGATAATAACATTTCTAACCTAATATAATCGAGCTGTTTTTATAAATACAAGTTAATTTAAAAACAAAAAATTAATTTGAAAAAATAAAAGAATTGCTCGTTTAAAGAGAAGATGAGACGGGACTATAGACGTATGGACTTAGTGTATAAATCTGCTTTCCGATTATGATCCAATCGCCGAAATATACGGTTTAATTAGGTTTAAAATATTATTTTATTGAGTGACTTTCAGATATTGTCCATGTATTTTTGATTAAACATTTAAATTTTTAAAAGGAATACTATAGAGTTCCGACGAATAATAATGAATACTTTCTAAAGAGTGTCTAATTGCTGGCATATTGCAATATTATCTTGATATTCATTTAGTAACGGTCGTTGTATAGCGGATGTATTTATTAATTAGGACTCATGTAGCGCGCGAGCTCCACTGCCCACGTGTCGCCGTCTCTACCTACACGTTCCTCTCAATCCAATTACTGCTGTGACTTCTACTACTTATTTGATTATTCACATACCATAAGGTTTTACTGGTATATTTGCGCTAGAGGTTGATTCTTGTTTAATTCATAGACTGCAAGTAATTGAATTTCTGTACGCGGTGGTAACTTGGATATAATACAGACGATTTTTTTTCAATGGTGAATAATGAAATTATAAGCGAAAAAGTGCATAAAATCAGTTGAAGATTTGCATGGATGTCTAATTACTGTGACTGAATACACAGTACACTTCGCGCGGTAAATGCTATAATAAAATATTACTCGCGGTCATATATCCAATGTTCTTACTACATATTATAACTACCAGTCATTCTCTCGACAAACATTAATTAGACTGCCTTTAGCGTTAAATTCATAAATATTATGGGAACATGTGGACTCATGCCCTTTACTTCCTCCTTGATTCTTGAAAGCGTTCGCTTGAATAATATTACAGAGAAATATGGATGTTTGTTTGTAAACCACTTTATTGTGAATCTAGTGGACTATCATATGGCGTGTATACTAGTATGTATGTTACTGAAATGGGTTGTTGACGTCACGTGTCGAGATTACAATGGAAGGAGCCGGACAACCCTTTTAATATACAGGGCTCCATAGGAAGAATTTTTATACCATTGTCACGACTTACGAATTATACTGTACTATACATATGTATCATATAGTTACATACTGACTGTATTGTCGGAAGAAGACAATGTGATCCATAGTCATGATGCTCGACCATAGAACCGATATCAAGTAGAAATGAGGTACGTATATTTATGAGAATATAAAAGAAGCCATAAAAATATGAGGATGAAAAAAATTTAGGTAATAAATAAGGTAAAATTAAGTAATAAACTAGGTATTTCTTAAAGATAATTTAAAAAGTAAACATTACATTCTGTTTCAACTTTCGTTTTGTATATCGTTAATAACTAATTATTGAAACTAATCATCTGCGTCGTCGTTATTTTTTTACTTTTCCCTATCCAAAAACTTCTACACAACGTACATATACATAACTACCCGCTGATATACATACACACTACGATTATTGCATGTACAGTTAGATCTGATTACTGATCCTATTCATCAATATGAACAGTAAATTACAAACTTAGAAAGAAAAAGTATAAAGGTCATTTCTATCATGCAATGTTAATACATAAGTTTGTTAAATCATATATTGGGGTAGATGTTTTGTCATAATTATTTTATTGTGTCCATTTAGATGACCGAGATCGTATCATAACGAGGAACAGTATGCTTCTTTCTAACCACTTTTCCATTTACTTGGGCTGGTTCTCATAATGCGGCGTCGGTACGAGTTTCTGTCTAGCGTCGTTTCTGCTGATATATTTTGGTACTTTAAAATAAACAATAACAAAAAACGAAACAATTTTCGTCCTTATGATCCTAGAATTCCCGCGGGGTAGGTATAAACGCGGGAAAAACTTTGTGATACATTGAGTTCCACGCGTGCGGAGCCGCGGGCACAGCTAGTATAGCATAAATAACATAACACTGCTTAATGCTTAATTAACTATTCGATGCTACTCTATCGACATCGTTTTTCTTGGATATAGAATTTTATATGGGAATAGAAAATAAAGTAGAGAAAATAATTTCTTAGAAATGTTTGTGTAGGTAGGTACTGCGTATTGTCGTGACGCAAAGGCAGAATGACAGGTCAACCGCCCCGCGATGATCATCTACATTTCATTATCGCTGTGATTGTCCGCCGGGAGTATTAATATTAAAATATTAAAGCGTGTGTTGCTGCATATTCAACGCGACCTCGGACAGGGACCGGTCATCGGCAACCGCACGCTCTGCGGCCTGACTCCTCTCCCGTCACTCATCACGGCTCGCCCCACGCTGCAATCGATCATATTAAATTATAATATTTTGTACCTCCCAACGCCTGATATATTCGAGTTTAGCCAGTTGGGGTTGTGTAAAATGATATTTTTTTAATGAATGTTTTTTTTAACCTTAAACATGTCTACCATGTAGGCTATGAGAGTCTTAAAATAACAATAGAGATCAGCTCCACAATGTAGAATTTTAACCAACCAACGTCGAAATGTGTCTCGTGTAGCCTCCCGTAGCCACGACCCCCGCGTGTGCTTCATTTCACTTAGAAAGGTTCTGTTTGCAAATTGCAACTACCCTCAAAATACAAACTTTGAACCCCACATATGTTTAATTTGAATTATAAACAAAAATAACATTAAATCGGTGATTAAAATTATGAATAAGTATAATTTTTATATTCATCTCAGACTAGTCATAAGATCTTCGTGGGCGGAGGATGTGTACGGAGCATTTAATTTAACTCGGGAAAATAATAGGAGCAGTCGTGTAATTTAGATACTTCCTGCATGTCTGTAAATGGAAATGACTTTGTTACTTATGCACTGCCAGATGAAACCAATTCTATTCCCATTTAAACAAACTATTTTAAGATTACAGTAATTTAAAAATAGCATTTTGTATGCCTGTTGTATAATATATTGTGGCTACTGGGGCGTTCGAAATAACTGCTTCAGATAGATTCTTAATTGTCATGGCTTCGTTGGGCTCGATTGTTATGGTGTTGATTCATATTATGTAATGGATTTTTCGAGATCTTATGTCTGATTGCTGAAACCAAACATGGTTACAAAGATAAATTTAATAAGTTCCATTGTAGATTGAGACCATCGCATTCGGTTAGTTAATGATCCGCTTCGCATATTGATAGCTTCATTAGCATTGTCATTTTTATGAGTTCTCACTTCTAGCTGGGTGGGCCGCATTCATACCGTTCGCACATCATAGTGCATATTAATATAATATGTAGCGACAAAGTTATAAGAACGTTCTTAAATCCTTAATTCATAAAGCGCGAGATATCGGTATGGTATGTTGACATTACAGGCATTACATGTGTAATAAACGATCACGAGTTTCACTTATCGCTATGATATTGTTTGACTAGCTTTACGGCGGTTTTGCTAATGCTAATTATGATCACATAATGAAAATAGTATTTGTTCTTATTTGAATAAAAGGCTAAAATAAAAAATCCTTTACTACGTAAATATGCAAAAATAATGTTTTGCAATATTTTATATATTATCTATCTATCTTCTTATTTTTATTACGTTGTTAGGCGTTTCACTGCGGAAGTTTTGAAGGAATGGCTTTTTCAGGTTAGCGGTTAAAAAGTGATTGGGAATAACTCATTAAAACGCTTGAGTTAGGTTTAAAAATAGAAGGTCTCCATTTGGTATGGTTAGTTTGGGTGATGGAGTGATTCATTACTTTGATTACTATGAGTTCATTGCATATTCAAGTCGCGTCATCTGTCGGCTCGGTAGGTCCTGGGTGCAAGCGTAATTTTGCTTATTTTATCAAAAATTAATAGTGAATTGCAACTGAGTCAGTTGTTAAAATCGTATATTCGTTATGTTCATTGTTATGTTTTGACAATCTTGAAAATATATTCATTTTCTGTATACATATTTAATATTGGTTTTCATGACATTAATCGTTACTTGTAGTTTGATAGCGTGTCTTGGATTTCCGGCCTTTGGATTGACTATTTTTTATATGTAGCGACACTGGTGTCGCCTGGGCGGCCTGCGCTAGACGTTTTGTAGTGTTACTGTGGTGAACACGGATAGTTTTATTCTCAATTACGTTGACTCTTTGTTTACAAATAGGTACCATGTAAGAGAACATTAAGCAATATGTTATAATATATACTACATATAATATACACAGACCTATATTTTCTATTTTAATAACTCTTCTTGAGCATTGACGTCAAAGACAAGTTTACATTATAAATACGAAATAGCATATTTATGAGTGTTGTACCAATTGCTTTTGATTACGCAAATTACAGTATAAATTAACGAATTAATATTTTCTAAATATATGCTTGTTTGTATTTTCAAATATTTATTCTCATAAAGTTAATGAACGTGCAAGAGAGTGGAGATACCTTTAAAACTGTACCACAAAAATCTAAGCATTATTGATTGGCCGCAGAAAACAGATCAGTGATGGTGGTTCCGTAGGCGAACCCTGGACAAAAGGGTCAACGCTGCTATATAACATTACAATTATTTGTTTGAAACATGAAACCGGTGATACTCTTAAACCAATAAATATGTAGATTGGTTTCTTACGACTATTGAATTTCACAATTATTGATAAAGTAAATTTAATAAGTTAAATGTACTCGTAAAGTAAGTAATATTAATTATAAACTAGTTGTTACATAAGCTTTCGTCGCCAACGATTTTCAAGCGATTTTTCCGTCGCATAAGTATCTTATATTTTCATCGCAACAAAAGTTGTCGTCTCACCAAATATCATTAAAAATTATTAATTAGTAGTTATCGCATGACCGAACACATTAACAAAACAATATTCAATTTTTATATAATAGTATCATGTTCATATTATTCATATTATTATTTAAAAAAATGTTTCGTGGACCCATTTTTGCTTGTATTATTTTTATTATTAAAGTAGATATAGGATCCAGATTAGGTCGTACAGGTTTATCAGTGAAGATAGTTAGCTATCGTACACGTATTTTGAAATACATTATTCGTTTACTAAGGTAACTACAGGAAACGAGATAGGTCTGTGAAACGTGAGTTAACCGATGGTTGACACATGGCGATAGCGTACAGACGTGAGCTTTATCATGTTAGCACTAGTACCTACCTATTACTCACTAGAGAAAGTCCAGAGTTGCGGTCGCCTTTGACGTCAATCACATACCCTGATTTCCGAAGCTAAAGCGAAAATTATCACCAGGTGCCATCCTATGACTAGATATTTGACTGTTTATTGTACAATTATTTAACGTTAAGGGATTCCGTTTACGCTTTCATTATTTAAAAGGCTGCGAGTAAGAGTGCCTTATGTTCACTTTTTCAGAGTTAGGTAGGTTACTCTAAGTTACGCGTTTAGGCAGGTTATTAATAACTTTATTGTTTGGCAATTCAATAATTTTACTATTATGTTTATAATAGAGGAAACTTGAAGACGCGATAGATATTGTTAAGCCATGTATGAGGCCCTCCTAATAGGTTAAAACTGACAGTTGTGTACATATTATATTGTAAATAACGGATGTGGCTACTTAACGGAGAAAGCGCGGGGTGGCGGTCACCATTGACGTCAATTGGTTGCGCGTTTCGTAATTCAAGCACGATTGCGCTTGCACATCAACTATGGTAACCAGTGATGTCTTATGGACATGGTTAATATATTGACATAAATAAGAATTAGTACCAGTAGGTACATGGATCATATCGTAATGCCGTGTTGTCTTCAAAAAGTATAATCGGCAAGTTACATTTTTGTCGTGCAAAGCATTGTTATACTTAACTAGCTGTGCCCCCCCGCTTCGCCCGCGTGGAAATCAATATGTTCTCGTTCTTGCAACATTTGTCATTACTGCTCCACTCCTTTTAGTTATAGCGTGATACTATATAGCTTTCCTCAATAAATGGACTTTTTAACAAACAAATAATTTTTCTATTGAAACCAGTAGTTCCCGAGATTAACGCGTTCCACCAAAAAAACTCTTCAGCTTTATAATATTAGTATAGACTATAGATTAGTATTGATTAAATTTTAATTTTTCCTTTTGTATGGAAGTCTACAGATAACGCAGGATCTATTCTAAGTGATTAATACATAACAAGTCAAAAAAGTTTTAATTTAAATAATTAGTTACATATTTAGATATGTTATTATTACTTTATTGTTGTTTTTTCTGTACGATTAGAAATAAAATTTTAATTTTTCTTTCAATCTTTACAAAATAACATCTATTTACTTAATATTATACATGTATGAACTAAATATAAATAGTAGACATATTAAAATTATTTGTGATTTTTGAATTTTGATTTTTTTCAATCATACAATTGCTATAAATCTAAATGGACAACTTTGCATAGACTCTAGCGGTGCTTAATAAATTATGTTGAAATATGTATAATATTTTTCTTATACAATGACGTTTGCATTGACGTATTTATTATCAAAAACAAGACGCTACGCACGTATCGTTACACTATAAAATAATAATTTGCAGGTAGTAATCAAAAAACAAATTGTTGAACATGTGTAGTCCCATATATCTTTTTAATAGTATATTTAAACAACATAACACGTAAACAAGCAAAGAAATATACCAAGGAAGTATTTTTTATGTTGGTAAACTATTAAATTGTTGGTATATATGCCAATTGTAATGATGTCTTGTCTGCACTTAGATGCTTTGCTGTCCGCTTACTGAACCATTCCGATGAAAACGGCAACATAAGCATTATTGCCCAATTACGTAACAAAATAGTTAAAGCAAACTTATGCAATGTTCCACGTTTAAATGTCGGCTGCCTGAACTAGGTGTCCTAATAATTATCGAAATTTTAAATTATCCGACATTGCTGTGCCAACGGTGCTATGGTAATTAATTTCATTGTATTGTAACACTGGCTGACTAATACTTTGCGAATTTCGCCTAATTTTTAAATGTAACCCCTTTCGAACGGCATCCAAAATCAAAAGCAGTCGTGCGCGTATATATCAAAAACCTCTTTTTCAAACTGCAAAATAATTATCTTTATTGTTTTTATCAGCTGGAAGACGGTACGCATAGGTAAGTAAAAGATAACTTGATAACGAGTTTTTTATTGCATTATGCAGTTAAAAACGTAAGCAATTGTAAATGAAATGAAGACCAGCGCTTGATTTGCAAGAAACTCTTCCTTCTTGGCACTGTGTCACCCTTAGACATTTGTCTGTACAAAAGCGAGTAAACATCAAGTATGTTGTTATAAGTATTTTATATTTTACATTGTAGGTACTTCTAAGAACTCTTTTCTTTGCAACTTCCAATACTTCACTAGGGTCTATGAAGATAAAACGACATGACTAACATTTTTGCACTAAAGAACATGTTTATTGTTAAAGAAAATCAAGTAAATCAACGAATTGCACGTTTAATCAGATACTGAATGGTATGAAATAGCTACTAGACAGTACATTTATTGCTATTTAAGATCTAACAGAATTGTATCATTCTAACTTTTCGTCCTGTGTTGGTTCGCCCTCAATGAGGCATATATAACGTAGCCGTATTCTGGTCTCGAGTTACAAGGACCGCGTTTGGCTCCTGTGCAACTAAGTAGCAGCTAAGATTCCACGCATTATTTAATTTGATTTGATCCTATTTGTATATCTGTGGTGTTCTGACAAGTGCCTATGTATTCAGTCTTTGTTGCATAATGAAATACGTAAAGGCTTCATCACTAGCAAACATGTCACGTAGTTACTTTGCTCGCCTGAGCACACTAATTCTATTCTTGCTTTTAGTGACGTACAACATATAACATTATGCATCACAAATTCATTACTTTAATTGGTTGTATATAATTCATTAGTTTAATTGGTTGTCATAGTGATCGGCGCTGATGTCTAATCAAATGACATAGAACCTAGCTACAACTAAGAATGTTAGATAAAGCTTAACTACTCGTAAAAAGCGCTTTTGGCATGGTTGTTTAAGTACGGGATATTCTATGGATTAAATCTACTATGTAGTAGGTACATAATACTTTTGATTTTCTGTATTTCGTATGAAAAGTGAACGACCTTAAGGATCAAAGTTACAGGTATTGATTACTTATTGATGAATTCACAAAAATAAATCAGCAAAATTTTCCACACTAGTTCATGCTACTTATGAGGCAAAATGCAAATACTAAAATGTTAAAATATTTCGACTTTTTATGTCAAGGCAAAACTAGTTTATTCTCAATATCAACCTGAACATTTATTTATTAATAAGAGGTGCTTATAAGTTAAAGCGGTTAAGTAACAGTTAAAAAAACGTCACGCATTTGTTATATGCACTTTTTACATGTTCCACGTTCCCACGATGCAGACAAACAAAGCAATTATTACATGCGTAATAGCCACCCATTGTCTTACCATTACATAATAAAAAATGTCAAACAAACAGGTATCTATTGAGTCCTAACAATTGTTATGTTCTCAATAACACGGGGTGATGCTCGTGAAGGAAGAGCTTACGACATAGATACACAAGATGTACAGGAAATAAGATAACATTAATATAAACTGTTATCGTATATTGTATGTATGTACATTGTTATCGGAATGCTGACAGTTTGACCACAAATCAAACGTTCATAGGATTATTTGGAGGTCATAGTACTACTAAAATTTCCGTTGGCTTCGTAAAAACTGTACAGAACCTCCTTCCGATGTACATACATACTCGTACATCCATATACTAATACCAGAAACGTATCCTTTTGTATACAAGTAACAAAATAAATTCTAATTTATTAAGGAATCACGCATTGCGATTCATTTTAATATGCTACATATTTACTGGAAGTAAGAAAAATAACAATATGACGATTATGGTCAAATATGTAGGAATAGCCGATATGCCTCAGTCAGAAAACTAAAATTCGAATGCAAACGTGCACCTGTATCAAGGTATTTTAATTTTTAAATTCAGTACATAATTATAGTAAGAATTTTTTTATCTATTTGTTTATGTAGCTGTAACAAACCCTCTTTCAGTACTTTTTTCTGAAAGCTATAGGCGTGTGGTGTACGTGTCTTATAATAATATAACATAATGTTTTGTAACAATATCTTTACGTTCTAATGCCAAAAAAAATCCTATTTTAAATAATGGATTTCATGGTTAGTAACATTGAAGGATTATTAAAACGAAGGATGGTTAACGAGTATTATATATGGTTATTTTTATTTCAGTTGATAACACAATAATACAGTAGATACTTCAGGCATGAGGTGTGTGTTGCAGTGACTCGCAAAACAGTCGGTGACGATTATCGCGGTGGCGCTTCCACTTTTATTGTACTCGTATATCTTCTGTTATAATTGTTAAGCGAAACATTTTGGTAATTGCGTTTATTTCGTTTTAATATTTTAACGATCTCCACCTCGTGGCCGTTGTTGTAAGGAAGACAACCTAAAAACGAGTTCATAATGTGCGTCGTAAAATAAAATATTAACCATTGATGTTTTGTTGCCTTTTCAGCGGTTGAACCCTCGACAGCACTTCTACTACAGTTAACCGTCACGTGAGTCATAGACATACCTCGAAGCGGAATCTTATTAATTACACATAATCAGCGCTCTAAAGGATGTAGAGGTTTTATAAATATGACTTACGCATTTATTACGATATTTTTCTAAATTAATACATACTTATAAACACAACGCGGATGACCTATTTGGCATCCGCTTACTGGTGGCGATTTCCGAATTATATTTAAAAAAATGATTCGTTTGAGAACTTGTTTCTATAGGTATGGATTTGTAGTTAAACGTGAGCACGGTACTCATAGTAAATATTGATTATGTGTTATTCACATATAAGTTTAATATTTGTGTATCGTCAGTAGTAATAATAATAATAATACTAATGTCCTTGGATAACCCAATCAGGGCCATCTGAGCCCAAACTAGACAGAGACTGTACTATGATGGCCAGACAACTGATAAACTACATTCTTTACACTTTTATATATATTTTGACTACTTACACCATGCCTATTCAAATTATTCAATAGGTACTCTGGGATCAAAAGTTTATCTCGACAATAAATTAGAAGGGTTTGGTATCAGAATTCTTTATTTTTGCACATTTTTTTATTTAATAACTGTAAATGAGTAATATATATAAACCATTGTATACAAATAATTTCATTTGTCAAGTGAATATTATAACGCTTACAATTAAATAATTGCTAATTACGTGTGAGTATATTACAGCGTTCTTTACAAAATGATGTTCAAACAATATAAGCCCGGTGATCTGTGCAACTACAGAGTGCATTTAAACTTGAATTACACTTAAGAATAACAACATATTATCAAATATGCCATATTCTACTTCCTACAAGTACGCGGACAGTGTGTGCAGAGATTAGGTCGGTGTATCGGCCTAAACCATGTAAATATTCGAAAACTGAAAGCGATAACAGCTTACCATTCTTGCTATGCGGATTTATGTGTATATATACTCGTATATACACGAATAGTTTTTCTATTGATTCTTCACTGTATTAGTAGGTTTTTATTGATTACGAGTACCTTAAGTAAAAAAATACTCTTAAAATCTACTGAATATTAAATATAATTGCTCAGGATCCCATGTGGCCCGCATTCCATTCCTGTGCCTTGCCACCGGACGGTCTGCCTGCTTCAATATGTTATTTGCTGCGCTACGCTTTCGCGCATTAAACGGCGGTTACACGGTATTAAACGGCGCTTCGAAACAGAGGTTTGAAACCAAGGGTGTTTGATTGTCACATGCAATTTTGTATAAAACAACTGTCTACACTGTTTCAACCCTCTGCTTCAAACCGCTGTGTAATACCGTGTAGCACAGATTTTATCGTAGGAAAGTCATTCATACGAGTGTCAGTGAACATGCCGGATAGTGTCAGTGAACAGAACCGCAGCAGCCCTAACACTAACCTAAATCCATTATTGTACTGAACTTGTAAGTCATTCAGTGGTCTGCTTGTATATTTGAATAAAGTATATTTGAATAATTGCAAATATTCATGGCATAGTCTATAGCCTGAAGGGCAAACAAAGCCGAAGTACGATGACTAAAACATGTATGACCTATATTGAGTGTATGTATATACGAGTACCTACCTTATAATGAATAAAACAATTTGAATATTAATACAATATATTATTGAACTTTCCCAGCGTATCAAAATTTGTGTAACAATAGTGTTATACATATTTATCAGTTTATAATCAGAACAAATTGAATCATTTTCTTAATATATTCTGATAATGTGGTCCACAGAGACAAACTGCGTATCTTTTATTTCCCGTATGTTTTGCTGGCTACAAAATACACGAGTAAATAAAACGTACATTCCGATAAACTTAAGTTCATGTTCAGAATGAGATTGACATTGGTGCCCTTAAAACTGGAAAATAGTATGTAGTAAGTACCTACGTACTAATATTCCGCTGCCCTGCAACAGAGATTATGACGGACATTGCGTATGAAGGATTGTGTACCTACTATGTATAACTACAGCTATATGACAAAAAATTCGTATTTGTGGTGTCGGTGTGTTATGGGTCACTTTATCTTTCCGTGGAGTTATATGAGACGTGGACATTTTTACCGGATTAAGAGTAGCTATGTGAGCCCATCGTAAAAATCGGTTCGTTAAAATTGTCATACTGAAGTACTATGTTGTCAAATGGTTATTTTTCACAGTTTTTATTGGTCCACTGTTGGACCGGGTCTCCTCTCTTACCGAGAAGAATTTAGGCCGTATAGCTATAGCTACCATGCTGGCCAAGTGCGGCTTGCTAGACTTCACACACCTCACAAAATATTATATACTTTATAACATTTCTAAGTTGTGCAGGTTTCCTCGCGATGTTTTCCTTCACCATTATAGCAAGTGATATTAAAATTTTAAGTTATAAAACGCACGTAACACATCACAGATGAGTGCCAAGATCGAACCCAGAACCCCTGGAGTGGTTATACTCGTATGGTTGGATTAGCTATATGGTTTTCAAGAAAGTGAGCTAGCTTGGTATGTGGTGGCCATGTATCTATTTAGATATGACAATACCTATATAAGGTCTAACAAGAAAAATCGTAAAGGTGCCCTAAATTGTCAGTTTTGTTTAATATTAATATTATAAGGAGGAAACTTTTGCATGTTTGTAATGTTTTCACACAAAAACTATTGGACCGATTTCAAAAATTCTTTCACCATTAGAAAGCAGCATCTTCATAGGCTATATTACGTTTGAAAAGGAAATAGGGATCTGTAATAAATATGCAATAATGTTACATAAGAAAAATGCAATAACACAACGTTTGCGGAGTGAGCTACTTTACAATATAAGAGTAGGTACCTTCCCTTTTTATTGGTACCTATTCTAAAATAAATACGATAAGTAGTCATATGGTTTGTAAATGAAACATTAAATGCTTTTGCATGGAATATAAAAAGGTATTCAAGGACGGCTACATTACGTATTTCAATAAGTGTGTGTGTAAAACGCGGTGTTTCTGCGCTTTCATTTGTGCACGCTTGTAACTTTATACACATTGCATGTTATGCTAATATAACTGTCACTTATAAATCTCTGACATGTATTTAGCAAGTCAAAATGAATAATAGTGTACGTATGATTGATAAATATGTATATGTTGTGGTGGATTGACGTCAACGGCCTCCTTGTTGCACGTTACGGCCGCGGACCCCGTATGCGCCGCGCGCCTCCCCCGACCCTGCTCACAGCGGACGTTTACCTTATGTTCTGGACCATTCATGGACTGTTAAATGTGCGGATACGGAACAATAAATTAATACTGAAAACTTTTAAACTTCGAACTAAATTCCATTAAACATTAGTTATACTTCAAAATAACCTCTTTAACATAATGACAAATTTGCATTTACTATTTCACCATGGTAGTCATGGAAGCTAAGTACCTATCATTTACGAGTACGAAATAAAAAGAGATTTCAAGATTGAATAAAGCATTTTTTATATTGCGGATGCCTTATCTGTAGAATTTAATGTTATACAGAACTTTGAATTAATAATTACGAATATATACCATGGGGTGTACCTCGTAACTCTACGCCACGACCATGTACCTGATCGAAGCGTATAATTAATAATGATATGAAATTTTAATAATGAAAATGATTAATATCGGATTCATTATCAGTGTTTTCAGTTTCACGTTTCTTTATAATCTGAATAAAATAAAATAATACATAATAAATAGGCAGCGGCTATTATATGTGTACCTATCTCTGTATAAGGAAAGGATGTAAATAAAATAAGAAATGGTAATGTAAAATGAATAGATACATACAAATATTTTGCTTTTCTGTTTCTACGAACTGAAAAATATTATGCATTAAAAACATACTTTTCTTGAATGTGTGGCTTTTATCAATATCTAGTATAATATGTACTAGGAAATTGAGGAAAAATCTGCAAACTGTATTTACAGGATGTGAATTTGGCTTCAGCAAACAGAAAAAACCTAACCTGCTTACCGACGGAAGTTTCGACATTTTCAGCACTCGTGGTCTCTCGTGGTTTCATGAGTCAATGCTGGAAGCGATAAGAATGTTTTTGCAATTGTAACTCATGCCGTTCAGTGCAAAATTTTGAAATCATAATAACATAGTGTCAATGCAGATATAGCAATCTCATTTTACTATAAACTACGTGAGTCATTCGTATTTACCATTTAAAAAAACACCTAAATTGAGTTTGTAAATACGAAATATTTTTCAGACTGTAAACAGTGTTACATTATTTCTAAAAAACTATTTCCAGGATTAAACTTCATTCTATGTATTTATTATTGTATATTAATATTTCAGTAACAGTCAAGTGGATCAGTATTAAGCTTTCTATTCTCTGGGTCCGAGGATCGAGTTGCGTGGTGGTCGCTCTATATTCGGAATCACAGTTTCAAATCCGTCTGTAACTTATTCGAAACTTAAACTCTCGATTATTTTCAGATTGTTATGTTGGACCGCGTTTAATGAGATATAGGACTATTTTAATAAATATCTAAAATAAAACGTGTAGATTTGTTACAACGCTCACTAGCCGACCTGCTCCGCAGCTGGTCTCGGATACAATCCCGGTCACTGTTCCTGGTTGCTGGTGTCCACAACGATGAGCAACATGCCAAACGGCTCGTAATTTATTTTATTTCCAGTTAAAAACATAGTTTCGATCGTTGAAGTGTACAACCTACTCTGTTAAACAACATCTGTTTATCAATTCCGAACTCGTCTGCCGCTTAACATTTACGACGACAGATTATATCGGTGGCATGTATATCCTTCTAGGAGGAATCCGTATTTTTTATACAATTATTGCCATATACGTAGTTTTTCTCAGCTGACTTGTTTTAAATACTGGCAAGGAAGATAAAAAATCATTGTGCGTTTGGATTTATTTAGTACGGTGAAATATAATTAATCTAATACAAAAACTTCTCCAAAAATGGAAAAAATATATATGTCAGGCCTCGAATTGAGTAACCTATTGATAAGTATAGATTAGTACCAGGATACTCGCAACACCAGATGAGTCTTTAACGTTTTGCCAGCGTTAAATATTTACAGGCATAATTTTTAGGTACCTACCAGTCACTGAGTATGTCGTTCATTTGCATATGATGAAGTAGAAATGAAACTGTTTCTTGTTGTAGGCATTTTTCTTTGCTTCCGCTAATATCAGGTTTTTTATCATGGTTATGCGCAATTATACATGTTTTTTTATATTTCAAATTAAATATTTATAGTTCATATATTTTCACAAGTTTTGTGATTAATATGCTCAAGAAATATAAGTGGTTGTGTAGGTACTCGTATAATTGTTAGTTTGCTCGTTTAGAAGCTGACATTATACTGTATATTGTGCGTACGAGGTTGTCGGTACGACCGGACGGAATTGACGTCAACGCTTAAAAAATGCCTCGCAGAATGCCTATTATGAATTATCTTTTAAAACCTTGCTACCAAATTAATAAATGTGTTTATAGAATTAAGTACAGTAGGTAATTGAAATTAGTTTTTATAGTAGATAGGTATAAAAATGTAATTTTTAATAGTCTTGACGCAAAACTTCTTAGTGATTGTCACCGAAGTGCCTTGCCTGTTTATCAAAAAATTAAAAATTGTCAAATTAAATCTAGCGTTATTTTTTTAAATTTAAACTAATAATAATTTATTTCCAAAACCGTATAGAATTTCTTACTTGAATTATAAATAGTCAATGCGTAAATGTCAGTAACAATAATTAATATAATTTTTACAATTAACATTATATCAGTTATATTGACAATTATCAATTATTTTCAGAATTTTCGAGTTAGTCACAATATTAATAAATGTAGCTCACAAATCACAAACGACACATATCTGTTACAATCCCTGCTGGCGGCATTAGTTTTCGCTGTGTTGCAAGAAGCAGGGGTTTTCCTAGAAAGACTTTAATACAATAAGGTTAAAATTTGTTTATTACACGTTTACGTATAAATAAGGAGAAAAACTTGAACTTATTTTTGTGAGTTTATTGGCAAAACAGAGAGTAGGCAGAGAGCAGTGAGTGCCAAATATCTCTGTCCTTCTGCCGTGCTTCATCTACTATATTAATTCGGTGTATAAATAAACCGCATTCGCATCTACAAGAAATTATATGATTGGAATTAAACCGGTGTAACGGTGTCAACATTGCTTCGGTTAAGACAAAAATCATTCTTGACTAAAAAGCACTTTATTATCTAATAACAGACCTGGTACCTACAGACCATTAATATCTTGTTCTAAGTTTAAATATTTTTCTATTTACCACTTAACATATATTCTCGTTAGCTAGGCATATAGTACCGCTGTTACGTAAAAATTTTACGTAACAGTCTGTTAGATACTCGTATTATTGCAAAAACTAATTCTTAGAGTACCTATATTATCGTTTAAAATCATATAAATGAGATTTATGCACACTCAATTTTATTTTATTTCTATACACAAAGAAAACATTGAGCACCTTTGTGATATTTAACATATCTTATCATCCTGCAGTTGTGTCTACGGTTGTACAGTTTCTATTCATTCCAATTTTATATTATCTTAATGGCTTATTTATCACTTTCTTCAAATAACTTCCAAACCGCAGACGTCAGCATCCATGACCTATCCGTCTGTTATTGTTAAGTAAAACGAAATTAGATAATCTTTTATAAATTATCACACTAATTGATTTTATTTTTAACGACGATATATTTTGTGTCAACGTCTGCGTATGTTCCGGGTGTAAGCAACGAGTTTTGTAGAGGAATATGAGCGTTGAGCAATAGTCCTAAAGACTTTATTAGTGTGCCTATGGCAAGCAAAACTTGTGGGGCGTGCCTTTCTCTATAATAAGAATAACCGCTATAGCATGCGGGACAGCGGGACGCTCCCGAGTAACCGAGAGCAGGCAAACGGGTTCGTTCTACGTAGTACTTTGTGAGAAAACCAATTTAAAGCGTTTCATAATATTGGATTTAACTAAGTATCTATCATCGAAACAAGTATTTTATGGATAGAAGTGATTTAAAAAATAAGTACATACGCAAAAACGTTTTATATCAATACAACGTGTAAAACTATGGTGCGAAGGAGGTTATGTTGACAAAAGAATTTCGGAAACCGGTAAGCGTTCCTGTTTGCTTTCATCTGTTTGCTGACTTTGCATTTTGTTATGTCGTATTAGTGTCTTATGAGCGTATTTTAATGTGATTAATGACCTATTGATTTAGTATATTTGTTTTGACTATTGAGTCCATATAATTTCCATGTCTTTTTGAGATATTTAACAGACAGGAGCATTTTACTGTGAATAAGTAACATGAAACGTGAAAGCTTGACAACAAAATTTCAATAACAGAAACGGTATTTGGGTTCTTAAATACTCGTAACATATAGGTAAAGCATATATTTAGTTGACGTTGTAATATGATAAAAGCATTCTATAAAAGTCACGTTGCTTAGGTTTTTTTAAAGAATGTGAGCATGAGTAGGGACGTAGCCAAATTATAAATAATGATTTCTTGCACATTTTATTTTAATAGAATCAAATGACGTTAAAAGTACTGCAATGGTTCTTGCTCGCTTAAAGGAACGTTAAAGGTTAGATACAGTACAGTGAAACATTTGTAGGTAGGTACAGACGTACTTGTTTAAAAACCTACTCATTAAAAATATCGGTCATAGCGTACCACAAAACATTAGATTCGTTTAAAAAATACATTCAGTTAAACGATAACTATCGACTTAATTGTCATGTTGTGGTCATTGTAATTTTTTTTTATACATTGTATTATTTTAGTTGAGTAGTCAATGCTGACAGGTAAACTTATTAAATGTCCCATACTAGCAGTGCGACTATTTAACATCAGATGACCATCATTTCTTAGTCAACGGTAATAAATAATATAATTATCAATACAAAATACCTAACATTCATGTGTTAGACAGATTTTAGACAAACCTTACGGTCGCAGACGATTTTCTTTGATATATTTATGTATTGCCATTATTCCCTTGGTAAGGCGGTGGGACGGATATTTCACTAATTCCCAATGGCTTGTAAAAGTTGATAAAGTTTTGTACTATTTTAGCCCTAAAACCATTTTGGCAGCTGTTCATGCCATCTAAGAAGATGAATAACAATTTCAGTGTTCTCTGCAGAACGGTTTCAAACAGTAATAGACTAGTGTGCTCTATCACTTTACTGTCCTCGTGGTTTAGTTTTTAAAAACTCTGACTGCTAAACCGGAGGTAGTGGCTTCGATTCAGCTCATTTGTTTATTGTCTCTGGGTGTATTAAAAGTATATATATAAATATTGTATAATGCGTATAATTTAGTTTATCAGCTGTCTGGTCCATCATACTACAGGTTATGCTTCCCTCTTTGCCGTGTGTGTTATTGTGCTAAGATATCATTTATTATTAAATTTGTTTATTCAGTTTACAAATCATACCAAATAGAAAATGCCGTAAACTAATGGGACAACAGTCTATCTGTACAATCTTTACAACGTAGTTTGTAAAGATCTATAATAAGATAAATGTACTTAAACCGACTGGACAAAGTATTGGCATAAAAGGATATTTACAGAAAGGTTTTCGTGATTAAATGCAGCGAGTTTTCATGAAAATGTACATATGTTTCCAGCAACGAACTAGAATATGCATTGTTAATCTTATAACGATATTAACATTTATGGCGCATAGGTTTTCTACCATACAATACCTTACATTGTGATCAGGGACAAATGCGGACGAGACTTTCAGAACAATAGGTCATCGCTGAGACTACATGTTAGGATGAGGTTATGGCATATCATAAAGTTTTAATGTCGTTTCAGAGTTAAATACATCATTGACAGTCGAGATGCAGTTTGACGATTGCGGTAATAGTAGCAGTGACTGTCAGCGGAATAGCGATTGAAGTTTAGTGTGAACTTCGGCGATATCGAGATCGTAAGTGTGTAGAAAGTTTCTCAGCACTCGTCTCGTCGGTTGTAGGACGTCCGAGTTGGTTTCTGTTAGCGTGCTTTGGTAATATATTTATTTATAGTAAAAGCGGGTCAGGTCGGTGGCCTGCAGTCGTGACCGAGCAGGGAAAGTCACTCGAGCGTGGGCAACTAGTTTGTGGTTTCTTTTCGCAAACGCGGCGTATCGGTTACGCATGCGCGGCGCACCGTACGTCAGTGTTGCGTGGACTCTACGTTCACTTCGGACGCGCGATTCGCGCTTCAGTCTGTGACGGGTTCAGCGGACTGTGCTTATGAATAAATATAGTGTCTGTGTGTGGCGGTGTCCCGATGAGTGAAACGGGAGTGGCTTCCCGGAGCGCGGAGCCCGTGTCCCTTCCTGCCGAACTGCCTGTGCGACTGTACTTGCGGGCGCTTCGTCAGTATCAGAAGCTCATCGATTTGAAACGCTTCGCTAAAGGAAAAGTAAGCTATATTAAGGCCTCGCTTTACTGTGCATGTGTACTCGAATGTCACTTAGTGATTGCATTATTTTTTGGGCGTTCGATCATATCCTCGTTATGTCTATTAAAATTGACTTTGTGTTGTACTCAAGACTTTCACCTAAACGCTATAGAAATCTTAGAAATTTAATACCTGATTTATATATTCTATCATATTTTTTTGCATAAAATATTTTTTAATATTCACATTATGATATTTATACGACATAGAACTTATTATGGTAACGGAAAAATGTAGGCTGATAATATAGTCTTCAATATTTAATGTCATGTTATTAAAGTCATGCCAGGCCATGTCATCTCACAGGTGTAGATAGAGATTACATTATTAACAAATAGCGTAACCTAAAACTTAGTAGCATTTTTTTTAATTTTCATTTGTGATTCGTTTTTATATCGTTTATATCTCTTTGAATTATGAATAGCATCACATGTAACGACAGGGAAATTTAATAGATAAGCTTATGAAGTTGCTGTATAAGTAATAACTATGATTGTTTTGTACATTATGCTGTAATTGTAAGTTTTGTTTAATTGGTGACCTTCACAAGTTCTCACTTATTGTACCACGCCATTTTACTTACTATTAATATTTACTTACTATAATATATTTTACAATATCCCATTCTTATCATTTACCCCTGCCTTTAAAATTTATGTCTGTATAAAATTTGATACATACAATTAAAAATCGAAGATTTACCGACGTAAAGTAGATTTTTGATATAACTTACTTATCACATGATTTAGAGCCGGTAGATGATATTGGTAAACGTCTGTTGCTAAATTGGTAAACGTTAACAAGGTCCTCTTAAATTCTACTAATTTTTCCATAAAATGCACAGCCCATTGGGAATCGATTGGGAATAACCGGCCGTGGGCCGTGGGCGATTAGACGCGCGAACGTGATCATGATTTTTCATTGCATTTGATTGCAACATGTCATGGTTAACTTGGTGTGGTAGGCTAATACTTGGATAGATTTTTATATTATAGTGCGAAATCATAATAAACGTAGAAGCGATGATTATAAAAAATGATACTGGTATTATTTAAAAACGTTAGAAGAATGAACAAGGTTATAAATTCCTACGTTTTTCTTTGGTGACGGGAGAAACCTTCGAAAGGTATCACGGTGCTTTGGGAGAGACACCAAGCTATGTGGGATTTCTTACCCACTAAAAGCCCCTCGGTGGCCGTCCTCGGGCATGCAAATGACTCCAGGATCTCCAGTGGAACGCACCGGTGTCCTCCTAACCCTTGCTTTGGTTCGCATCGGATGGGACACCTGTCTCATCGCGCACCTCTCGCCGCTAACGACGGCGTCGTCCTTCCTGAGGTTCCTGGCTGGACGGTTAAAGCTCCCACTTTAGCCCGCAATCCCGAAAGTCTTCTTTCATTCGCCTCTTACGACAGGAAGGTTTTACCCTAGCTGTATTCTAGTCTTGAGCTACAGGGATGTAAATTCCTACCTACCTGGCAGTTTTAATATAATTTGTAGGGTTAATTTCAGTTATCAAACTTCACTACTTACGACGATTAGCTATAAAAAATAATTTCATATAGTACCTACTTATTACTTTTTTATCTAAACTGACTGCTACAATTGTAGGAAATCACCGTTAAACTGTTAAAACCTGTAGGTACATCGTTACAGCTTTAATTATAAAATTCGAAGTAAGTGAAGTTTCTAGCCCTCGACGTAATAATGTAATGACGCTACTAATAAACCTAGTTCCAAAGTGTGTATATATATATATGTGTGTGTGTGTGTACTTCCTACCCAGTAAAGACGTTAATGTGTTGCGAAATACACAATTTTTAAATACGAAATTTATAAAGAATTTAAAATAAATACACAGCAACAAGCAACTTTCTAGTCATAAATAGGACAATGAATTTGTAACGATTTTTGAAGTATGATCTTGTCTTTTTGTATTGTAGGGTTCACAATCCAACAGGATCACAGTCAATATAAAATCTATTCACTATTAATTTAATAAATCCTAGTATTCATAAAAATAAAGGCTGCGGGACTTATCCTCATGAAATAAAGTAACAAAAATGCTTATATTACCTTCTAAGATACCTAAGCACATACGAGCACATACATATGTATGTATGTACAATGTACATTCGTAACAGATCGCGGTGCGTGGGAAAGTGAGCGGTAAGGATGTTTTGATCAAACTTCCGAAGACGTAACAAAACAAGAAATAACACGCTGCCGTCTGTATTCTTGTAATGGATTTTTATTTTTTTACGGTACGTATGTGGATCTGATAAGTACAGTGATATGTAAATTTTTGTGACGTTTAGGTTTTTTTAAAGCTACATTTAAATTATAGTAATAAACAACTAGGCGTAAATCAGGATTCATGCTTGTCCGGATTCGTGTCATGCGGTTTCTTGGTTATTATACGATATGTTTTTTGGCGTTTGACGAAGTAATCATGGATGATAAGCTGTTTCTAGAAATGTGTTATCCATCGTAGGACATATCTACGCTTCTCATTAAAAAAACGCTCATACAATTTTTGTACGAAATAGTATTACTAGTTTTTTTAAGAACACCAAATGTTTTAAATGACAAACGTTGACGCTGGTCAGTCTGGATTTAATAATCCAATAATCCAATCCTTAATAGGCCCAAAATATTGCTGACGCCGCGACCGCCGGGTTGTGCTTGTAAGTGAGCTTACTGCAACTGTATAGTGTTTTTATGGACATGTTCTTACGTAAATGTGAATATTAGCACGAGTGTTTTTCATTATCGGTTTATAAAATTAAAGAGGTTTGTGTCTTTTCAAAGTCAACGAATTAGGTAAAATTGATGTAATATACCTAGTATTTCGAATATACAAGTTCAATATTTCAAATTTCGTTCGAACCTAATATTTAGAATATACAAGTTAAACATATAATTTTATACACATACGTTTGTAACACACATAAAGTATAATTCAAGTATTAAGCTCAATATGTGTTACCTCCACAGTTTCAAATGACTCGTTATTCTACTTGACCTTCTCACTCCTAATAGCGATTTCGTTGTTATTGAACCTTTTAAAATGCAGCCATTCCTTCACGCACGAATCGGCTTATAATAATTACGTACTATTATAATATTGCTTCGAGTCGGTTATTTTAACTTTGTAGTCATTTGTACGTAGATTAATACATAATTATAATTCGATATAAATAGAGCGCTGATTTTATTTTTCACGAGTTTTAAAAAAGTGCTTTTCACTGACATCTGGAAACAATGGGTGAGTCGTTTCATTCCGTACAAAAGCTATGCGATCATGTCAGTCAACGGAGCGATTCCTTAATTGTTTTAAGACAATGTTAGGTTTAGATTATCAAAGCATTTTTTGAAATTTAAACAACACTTTCAGATGTGGTTCTTATACGTGGTTTCACTTAGTTACATGTAGGTATACATAATGGACCTTTTATTGGTCTATCGTTAAGATGATCGTAAGATGTTATTACACTTGGTCACGCCTACGTCCCGTGTCTGCAACACTTCCTGCAGTACATACAACACGTGCTGTCGGCTAACTACACTGGATAAGCATTAGCATTTAAAAAAAACTATAGTGGTATTATTGCTATGAAAAGGATTATTGCAGATAGTTCAAGAGTTGAAATGCATTAATTAGCGTATTAGTTTATGACGAATGCCAGTATAAAACGTGAGTAGGTATTACTCATATACGATTGTTGTAGAGTTGTGCGTATGGCATTTCTGTATTAAACTTTATTCATGTCATGATCCGAAGAATTGATCTTTTTATAAATGTGCTGTAATATCCTAGTACAGTGTGATCGTGTTAATGACTATTTGGGGCCTTTGAGACGCTAGTGTGCTCTTTTTTAAAATAACTTTATTTTTTAATGGTTTGATACTGGTTAGTCTATTTTCAGAACAGTCTGAATAATTATGCATGCGTCTAAGTATCGTCGTTAACCTTACTGGCTTTTTATTAAATGAGATATTTTATTTTATACATACATCCAAGGACGTAATTATTCCTCCTTCAATTCATAGGGATCAGGTGTTCTTAACATATCAATATTCATACATACATATATAGGTACCTATATTTAATCTGAAACAAGGAAACTTTAGGATAATATTTTCATATAAAACATTATTAGGTCATCTTATTAGATAATCCGATGCATCCGTATAAATGCCGCTGGTGGAAATGGTTTTTAGTTTATTATTAGGTACGAGGGAAAATGAAAGTATAGAACTTAGATATTTTATTATACTTAATTCGTACAGGAACATTTATTATATGTAGAACCACACGAACCGACAAGGCCTACGAGATAATTCAGTAGTACAACGGGTTTAAAAGGCATTCAATGCCAAGGGTGAAAATCAAGTAGAAATATCATCGTAGTTACCGCCGCCTTGCACGTACAGTACGAGGTTGTAATTACAATTATATGGAGTGTAATTACAATTATAATTGAGTAATTACTTAGTTTATCCTGTTGTATGATAAAAAATTACGCACATAAACGTAGTAACAGATAGGCTGTTAACGATAGATTAATAGAAAACTAAAAAAGAGAATTTTTTCCATTTTTTGATTTTATCTGCTTATATATTTGCTCTGTATTTGTTTCGTGACAACATTACCTACCAGTATATATTGTTCTAGGCTTATTCTACAAGATATTGAAATTTATTAAAAAGTTGCTGTCTGGAAAGTCCCATGCCTTTCAATTTCACATAATAAAGTTCACAATCTCTCAACATCCTATAATGTAACTTGTAACTATAATTTCATTTACGCTAAAAGCATTTTCAAAGTTAGACTCCCGTACTTACTTGTATCGATTTAGATCATTACTGTGATGCATGATTTCGAAGTTCGAAGTAGAAGTATGTAGAAGGGTTACTGTGGTCTTATCTAGCAAGTTCGATTCTGATTTAATGAATATTTTTGTATCAATTTCTACATACAAAGAAGATTTATCATTCGTTCCACTTTCTTTACCTCTGCTTACGTATACGATTCTTTGTTCCCACGCAGTTTACTAATGCGGTAGGTAGTTCTTGCGAATGTGACAGTCATTTTAATACGAATAGGTATTTAGGGCAACATTGGTAAGAGCATGACCAATACGAAAGACGCACAACTTCACACCTTAAAGTTCTTCGTAATGTTCTCAAAGATATGCCAGGTTCTATTGCCTAGTGCGTTAATCTATGGACTAAGCCTCTCATTTTGAGAGGAGACTGGTATCCAATACTGAAAGAGACGGTTGGAAAAAGAGATAGATAATTAGTTGTAGCTGTTATCCTTTATGGACCAGGCATGAATCGATTGTGTATCACTGTATACAATATATTACTTATTTTTGATTACGGGAGGGATATATTAAACTCAGTAATAACTGCAGATATACTTCGAGAAGGTTATAATGTCTTAAACGCGGTAGCAGAAATGTTGCAGCTATCGAAATAATTACTAAGTAATTTCATCATCTTACAGAATTATTTATACGAAAGAACAATAATAATATCACGCGACTGACGTACGTAGATAAACATACATGTTTTAATGACAAAAATAGAATCATGTTTCTCAATTGCTTGTGTATTAAACATTGGATAACCTTTGATAGCTGTTATTTTCGTAATCGGGTGAATTGTACTGCCCCCTGGTGCTTTAAAAATTACTTTTTGTTTTCCTAAACATATTACATTACACGACAATATAAGAACAATTTTGTAAATATAAGTATATTTACAAAATTTAAGCTGAAATTTGGTATACATGCTTAATCTGGATGATGCCTAGCTTTGTGACATCCTTTTAATTCCAATATGCTGATGCATGATGATGATCCTGATGGATCATGCAGGACGGCGGACTTGTTATGTTTTCTGCACTACCCCAGTATGGGTATCAAATGAAAGGGCTTGCTAAGGAGAACACGAAAACTAACATAACGCCAATTAAATAAAAGCTTGTTTTTAAAAAACTTTTTTTAACCATTAATTTATTAACAAATCAATAGGTGCGAAACCTAAAACGACAATTACAAACGGAGCCATCGGGACTGTGTACTATAATATTAGTTAAAAAATAATAATTAACTGTTTCTTATATATTAAAATCATTTCATTACTTAGGTTGCTTTACCCCTTTGTATTTATACGGACATTCTTGCTATATGTGTTTTCATAAATGGTATTGACTTCATCAGATGTATGTTAATGGTGTGATGTAATTTAAATGTGAAATTGATGTTAACGTGTATGATAACTACTTTTAGAGAGCAACTGAATAAGAGTCTAATAAAATGATTTCTTTTATTTTTAGAATAGTGATTTATTAGCCAGACTAGTCAATCTAATGTCTAAATATATCAGCCCACTTTCATTTTCACGTTTATAAATAGAATTAGTTCAATGGTATTTGTATCAGAATATGTCTATTTTTTACTTCCTTTAATTAATGTTACGGTTTCACGAATAGATTATATTATTGTTAATAAAAAGTAAATTCGATTTTATAAAAATAGAGTCAAACGTTTTTTTCTACTCGACAAGTTCCAATGATATACCTATATGTTATGATATCGACAAAATTGAAATAACTTTTTTGTATAAATTAATGTTTTCATTAATAGTAACAAAGATTTATTTTAAACATGATGATAAGCCGAAACGGCGTAATGACTATTTTATCAGTAGGTAAGTGGTACCAACGGCTGACGTTTCTGAATTGTAACTGGTTGGGGTGATAATAAATTCCAATTAACATCGTTGCGGTTTGCGTTTCGACGACGGATATCTTTAGCATATGTACGTGAAATGATATCATTAGGCATATGAAGGCTCTTATTACCAAATGTGTTAATGTATCGGCACAACTTTGTTTAGAAATAAGAAACTATCATGCAAGTCATTTGACGTGATTTTGTTTAGTTAAGTAATTGAGAGATGACTAGTAAACAATGTGGTATTGTCACCAATCTACCAACATAAAAACGTCCGGTTCCGCCCCGTAATTATAATAAATAGGATCAGATGTTAAATAAACGCATATGTAAAAGAACAGACTTTTTTCAATTTACTTACTTTTTGGTGCAACCTTAACATGAGTGTTTTACCGAGCATAATATTATGATGAAAGTGGTAAAAAAGTAAACCGAATACAATAATAAGACATCATCTATTTTATTCTTATACGTTCTTATAGATATATTAAACGTGTAAATGTATAGCACTGGTTCATAAACCATGATGTTCTTGGCAACGAAACACAATACTAACACTTCCCTTTTTACTCAGTATGCACTCATCAAATGATAATGAAGTCGATTATACATAAGCTGTTTTCTGTAATATTGCTTGTTTACATTCCTTATGTGTGTAACGTATGTATAATCTTGAACTATTGCGTTTATGGAGGAACTGTTGACTAATGTTATGTACGGATACGTGATTAAAATGCATACGAAATAAAAAAGGATTTTACACGATAACAAAAGACTTCCGGTTTTTGTTTGTGCCATAGAGTGCAAAAGTAGCAATGTTATCTCGATCACATTTTGAATTTCGTTTAATTGGTACCATAAGTTAAATTCTATTTATGACCTCAAACCTTTTTAATTGACCTCAAACCTTTTTAAATTGATTTATTCTGCAAATGTGTGAGCCGCGAAGCATACTGTACCACTCGGCTCTACTGTGCATTGGTAGAGATACGGGTAAAGGGATAGCCCGTCTGTCGCATGTACCTATCAAACGATCGTTAAAGCCTCCGGAGTGATTTATTGATTTGTATATGTCGAACTGACCCGAAGGAAAGTACAAGTGGCCGCACTCGTGCAATTAACAATAGGAACACATTTTATTTGAATTTTATTAATTAACATGAGAAAAAATAGTAAAACGTCAGATGAAAATTTTAATGGTTATAACTGTAGGTACTTATACAAAATTCGCTGTGACTTTTGAGGGTATATAATATAGGTGGCACATATAAGTGGCACTTTGTAGTATGTTGGATTTCATGTTTGTACTTGAGATTCATAGAACAAATCTCAAAAGCCCATTAGTGTGACGGAAAGCATAAGCATTTATTATAAAAGTATATAGACACACAAGACAACATAACATAATTACAATTATTATTTACCATACAAAGGCGTGTGCGTGTTGCCAACCGCTGGACTATATGGTTGACTTGCAAAGGGATAGCTCGTTGGCCTCTCGCCACTTTTTTATAACAGAATTGTCATTCCGAATTACATAATCAAATGTTAATACAAAAACATTTATACACGACTCTTACATAATAGTGGTAGAAATGACCGCATGAAATACGCAAAAGTCAGAGGTAATAAATTCGAACTCTTGCATCACATATGTTTTAAAAACCAAATTTCTTTATACAAATGTGTTCTAATAAACTAGTAAAAAGTATTACATACAATGTCGGACAGTCATGCATCCTTAAATATGTACAGATTCATGTTGGTCTGAAATATAATAGTATCGAAAAAGTAGATTATAATGTAGTAGATAAAATAGTAAATTATCCGTGCCAATTTTCGTAAGATATAATAATGAAATACAGAATCGTAAAGATATTTTTGACACTTTATTTTACAAAACTTCTTTAAAAACAATATTTTTAAACATTTTAGACAGTATGATGGAATAGATAAAATGTTTTTAATTTAATAAACTATAGTAGCTTTCTCTTCGACTATAATGCAAATCAAGTCAGAAGTTATTCCGAGTATAATGTATGTATAATATTGTAATAATAAACTTTTATTTATCACCAGCTGTACGCGTTGCCACACCACCAACTAAAATAAATTCTTTGGAATGACAGTGGCGCCATCTGTCGAAAATTGGTCGTACCAACTCAGAAACCTACGCGGGCTAATGCACAACAACTTTGCTAAAGAGCATCACATGATCCAATGCACAGTTTACAATTCTATAAAGGGCATACAGACAAACATTCATTTTTATATGTTGAGATTTTATTTACGATGGCAGATGTTACGAATCGAACAACTGTCATGTCGGAACAGGTTGGTAATAATACGCCTCATACAAAGTTGTGATCTGTGTGCTGTGTGCTGAGTATGAGTTTTTCAAATCTACTCGATCGCGTTAGCGAAAACTACAATTTGTATGGGAATTGAAACAGCGCCAACTGGTGCCAGTCACGGGAACCAAATTTTTGCGAGTGC
>DWGJ01000378.1:0-31988 GCA_018246895.1 Aspitha aspitha aspitha
GTTGAAGAATACGTAATTATTTTTTTCTTTTTAGTGCATACCTTTTAATTTGTTTTGGAATAGTAAGTTTTTGAAGTAGGTTTTTGTTTTGTTAAAATTGTTGTTTATAATATAAGCCATTCAAATTTGTGCAATAATGGGTGTTTTTTTGAAACTACGGAACTCACGGATTGTTATATATTTAGATTTTCAAATAGGCATAAAGAATTTTGTCGAAGTAAAACTGTTTCATTTAATTTGAAGTTTATTTTTTTCAACATGCCGGTAACAACAGTCCAAATTTGTGTATTCAAATGATACAATGCAGCATAATTGATAAACTGCTTTGGAATGAAAAATGTTATTTTGTGTCAATTTAGTGCAACCGTTGCAAAACTATTACTGCAGCACATTTTATTTGCTGACGGCACTGAAAATTTGCGTCAGGCTAAGTGCCAAATTTATAACATTGGACCGTAGTATGGAAGGTTTTTACACTAATTGGTTTGGTTGGGCAAGGATTGTTAAAGATAAAATATGCGATGCGGACTGTTTTCGTTTACATTTTGATTGATTGCGTCATTACTATTGGGGAACTGATTGAGGGATGGATCGGCTCTTTGTGAAGGTTCGACTAGGAAGAGAATCGCAAAACAAATCCACCATAATGAACCAATGTAATTATTATATGTGGATATACTTCAAAGGTTCTACACCAAATTTCGTGTTTTTTATCAATAAAGTTGATATTACACATATTGAAATATAATTTTGATAAAGAGCAAAACGTAAAAAATTAAGCAAAATTAAGTAGAAACCAATTAGGGCGGAGGGAGTTAAATCCGTGATGACGGTCATTTTAATATCGATTGTTGCCGTTATGATACGGCGGTTATTTCGAGTGTGTTCCTCTAGTTTCCAATTTTATGGTGGTTGAACAGCCGCCGCGGTCGAAGGCACCGCACATCGGTATCTACGTAGCGGATAATAGCTACAACTTTGTTAAAACTGATCTGCGTGCAGAATATACGCTTGAAAACTGAAACGGAAGGTACAAAAGTGATAAATTCATATAAAAGACAACCAAAAATACCAGAATATTAATAAGTTTTTACTTTAAAATATATTGTGAATACAAATGTAATATAAAATATGAACTACGGTCTCAATGTATGAAATGAATCGCCGTGCTGTTATGTTATATGGAAATATAAACAAGACATGCAATATGTAGCTTGTTTGGCATTTGTGCCTAAATTGTGTCTAATATTCGACATTCACATGATAAGTTACTCTTAGTAGAATTTAAGTCAAGTGGTTTCTTACGCTGTTGCTATTAGATAAGTTCTGTTAATGTATGGAAAACAAAGCTAAAAAAATATCTAGCTAAAATACATATATCGGCCGTTTTCTGTTTATTCTCTAGAAAAAATTGAGCGCCGAACATAATTCGCATTAATTTTCATATTCCTGACTGTAATGTATTTGAGCGTATTAGGAAATATATATAGAATAAATTAATTACTCATTTCTCGATTTTTGGGTAAGAGGGTTTTGATTTTCGCCACCGACCGCGACAAGTTGTTGCCCACTTTTGTTGAATTCCGCACAAAAGTTAGTAGATTAAATAATTTTTGCCAATTAGAGAGTATTTGAAGTCAAAGTTGTTTTAGAATTTCCGTAATTAGTCTTGGACGAACAATTACAGAACAAGTATGGGTATTTCACCTTATTTTATAATAAAATTTGGTGTTTTTGCAATCTTGTTCATAGATACTCATATAAATAATTCAGGAGCGTATAAAAAGGTGCATATAAAACATTTGCTGAGAAGAAGGTGAAGTAATTGTTATTTAAAACTGTTGCATTTAAAACACGCAAAGAAATTAACGTGTAAACAGTTTGAAGAATCTTTCATCTAAATGGTGAAATAAGCAAAACAGATAAATTAGGAAAAAATGTAGATTTATTTGTGGTACGTTTCATAACAAAATAAATGATTAAATTGTATTATAACTTCAGTGTTATAAATTGTACACAACAAGTAAAACTCATATTGTTATAAATAAGTCAAGAGGCTACGTCAGCTTTAATCTCAGACACAGCTACAAAAATACAATTGATTTGTGGTGGAGGTGTGGGATTTGACGTAATCACTATTTTATTAAAATTCATTTAACTTTAGATGAGTTTTCCACAAATTATTTCACAAAAATAGGTCAACCATTTTAATGGTACAATAATGTATTGTGGCATAACATGTACATACTCGTATCTACATGACATCTGTATATTGGTATCATTACAGTGCCGAGGTTTATGCATATCCGTCCATATCATACGATTGCTATCGTTTGCAATTGGTTCAGTAAAGCAGGTTCAATTTAATGGTGGTTGGGCATGACAAATGCGGAGTCTCCTCCCCTTTTCCCATTGATTAATATTGTTGCAGGCTTCATATAATCCTTAATTAAATTACCATTGGAGAATAGGAAATGTCGTCTTTAATTTACATTATGATTTAATATCTCTCTTCTTTGATTAAACCAAAAAATAAAGATAATGTATGTTCATATTCTAAATGACTACTTTAAGTAGTTAAAATGACACATGACATTCTGTCATTCATTAATTTAGGAGCCATTTAGTGCACCACAGAGATGACCAGAATATCCGTGCTGCGCTCTCCATACTGTCCTTACAAAGAAAGCATAATTATGGTCATAACACGATATGCGCTGATACACATCGAGGTTTACCTGTAAAAGTAGATTTTTATTGTATACCGATAAACTAGCTACGTACATGGATGCACCCGCATACTTTTTTTAATAACTTGTAAAAGGTCTAGTTAAAATCGTTCCGGTATATTATATTTAGTTGTGTTGTTATGAAGATGAACCCGAACAAACAGACAATAAATATGATTGGATACTGCTAGCATTTAAATAAACGTATGAATTGAAAATAACAAGTTATTAATATTGTTATAGATAGCTACATATAAATTTGAAATTTCGACGTCTCGAAGTGCACGGCTACGACAAACAAGGTCTTATCCGTTGGAGTTGTCACGAGTTAGAAACTAGATTCAAATCAATCTATCTGGTTCCTACTGTGCGAAATTTTGAGCATGTTATAAAAGCCAAGAAAATTTTTTAAAAGCGTTAGCTTAGTGGGTGTGTTAGGACGTTTCAATTTCCATATCACATCCAACGGACATCCCGTAATGGATAACAAATAAGTTTTAATTATCATACAAGAAATTTTCAAACACAAAACTGCATTATCATTTTAACAATTTACTTTTAAGTCTATATAGATTTCTTGAAACTTAAGCAAGAAGACCCGAGAAAATCTTATTCCCTTAAAAAAATAGAATCTCCAGTCGACAATTTCTGTAGAATTGCGGTCGAATAATTCAGGTGCCTTAACTTGTGTTCGAACGGAACGAAAATGCTACGCGCCGACCAAATGCTAATTTTATGGTTGAGCAACTGTGCCGAGTCCGCGCTGTCGTACGCAGTTCTGTTTTGTAGGCGTCATCTAACGAAAATCTGTTACGCCGTAGATCTGATAATTTTACTGTTGCAATGTTTAGCTACGCCTGTTAGATTAATTTAAAGTTTTTCTTTCGAGCGGAGACTTGGATCCAAAAGCAAAGTGAAGAACGAATTGATGATGAATACGACTCCGAAAATAACAATAATTGTACCTACATTATTGTGAGTAAGTATCTAGTAGAAAAAGTAAGTTGATTATTACGTTGTAGAAGATTACGTAATTATTTTTCTTTTTAGTTCATATCGTTTTTTTTTATTTAAAATTTTTATTTATTAAAGTAAACTGTAGATATAGATGCACATTTACGCTTTACAGTCAATTTACGCTTAGCTGAGCTGTTCTATCACATTTAAATTTACATACATAATTACATATCGTATACATTTCAATTTGTAGGCGAATAATATACCACTTATGTGGACGGCTTTGATTCAGTGACTGTCGGCAATAAATTTACTTCGGAGAGTATATCGGTTGTTACCGATAGGTATTTCTTGTCGTAGGCTTTAAGGTGGCTTAAAACACTGATATTGGATAACATACTCTCTCAAGCGTAACCAAAGTATTCATATCCCGAGCATAGAGGTCAAATGTAATGTACACTTTATTACTTGTATACGAATATTACTTAATACCGATACAGGAGTATAAAAAAACACGCAGTAATTGTAAACAGATGACTTGCACATTTTTATAGCGCATTAGTTTACTTTAAAAAAAAGCAATAAGTACTTTAACAAGTAGTAGGGGTGATTAATGGCAAAATGGACATGCAATCGTTACTTTTCATTATTGTTCCGAAGTGCGGAACCGAAGGCTGCGACTGGCTGGTCAGATTAGAAAAGTTCACTCGAAAACAACTCGAAAATCGACTTTAAAGCAAGGTCCAACATTTGGTTTTAGAAGCGCTCTCCTCTCGAATCTAACGCAAGTTTAAATTGGAATGTATCCCGCAATAAGCCTCTCGTGATTGGCCTGTTTGTTCTTAATTAGTATTTATCGAAAACCCTTGCGTTGTACAAAGTTAAGGTGTTGTGAAGTATCCACCTTGGTTCATTTGAAATGTAGGTACCTACTTGACCTTGGGTCCATTTATCCCTCGATGATAGATTAACTGCTAGAAACGCATATCTGATTTTAAATATCATTCCAGTAACTTTTTTGGTAAGGGGCAGGAAACCATATGGTTACTCTTTCTTTTTATTTGTTAAAAAATTAATCGTGCGCTTAAAACCTGTATGGATTCTTAAACAATTATTGAGACAAAAAAATCTACTAACCGACATTATAAGCAAGAAAACAACCCTTTGAATTCAAAGCCCCTGCATATCTACACCCGATCTTAAATGAAACACGAGTGAATTTATATTACAAAGTGTTTTGCGTTATATTTGAATACCATCAAAATATTTAATCAAAATAATGTGTCAGTTACTGACCGGAAATTATGTAAAATAAGCCTAAAAACACGGAGGTGGGAAATCAGCATATTCATTTGAACGGAGCCTCCCACCCTATCCATTAGTGACTTAATACAAGGCCACCGCAAACCGCTCTCTCCTTGAAGCTCCTTACATGATGAACAGAAATAACAATTTTTCACAGAACGTCTAAAACTGGACGATTCATAAATAATTCATGCGTTAATGTAAAACTACGGAAATGTGTTAATCGAACTTTATTCGTGTTAAAAATAATTCATACATTATCGTTCTATATTAGTAAAGAAAAGTAAGGTATCCGGCAGGCCTGATCGTTCCTTGGTTGAACGGGAAAAAAACAAGTTATGAGGGCTCGTTAACCCTCCGACGTTCGCGGATTTTATAGCTACAATTTGCTACTATTATAACATGAAATATGGATGTTCCATAGAACAAATCCTCTTAGCAATTGTGAAACACTGCAAGCGTTATTGGGAGTGTGCTCCAGTATTCTGAATCTTCAAGTCATTTGGAAAGAGCGACTCTTATCGTCTTACATTTATGGACTGCGAATGGAAAGGCTACGGCGCTACAAAACGAGTGCCTTCCATTGTTGCCGAAACTGTTGTTGGGTGAATGTGCCACGGACTTTCCTTGAAGGGACCAACGTGCTCAATTAAGTGAAACGCCGTAGCGTTCTATAATCTGTGTCGTTGTGTTTACTACTGCGTTCAATTCATCACAGTTAATTTTATTTTCGTTAGTCTTTTTATTTATTCTATTGTTTACTTATTTAAATTTAGCACGCTGGAAACAGAACATCCTATTTTATATAAATTATGTACGTTTCGCTTATCTTTCGAAATCTTTTGAAGTAGACATATTCATGGATATAGCAAGTATAAAGTGAACTTCTATATAAAATCTATACTCATACATATTATGATACGAATAATATATTTAAATAAATCTTAAAATGAACTTGTTATTGTGTCATTTTTATTATTAGGTCACTCAAAACAAAGTATTAGTACATGTTTACCATGTAGCATCATTAATATACTCGTGTGTTACTAAGTTAAATACAATCAACAGAAATCCATCTTGTAATTATATCTTTACGATAGCCTCGCCCTACTCGCACTCTCTGGAAGTTATAGAAATATATCCTCGAGCGCTCATATTTCACAACTACATTAATTAAATTACGCTTTTCTCTTCCTTGCAGAAAGTCTTCGAGACTACTTTAACAAATTCGGCGAAATCACAGAAGTTATGGTTATGAAAGATCCAACAACGAGGCGGTCGAGGTACGTCATTTATTCCGATATGTTATAAATATATACCCCTGTAACATAATATATGTATGTACATGTTCATAACAACAATGTTGTTAGGTTTCAAAGAGGTTGGAAAGGAAATGTTTTTCCCCTCGCAATTATTTTCAAATTGTTTAACTTAAAATATCACAACGTAACTATTGTATACTTTACTGCAAATACTTTGAAAGCTTGTCCTAATATACACAAAAAGATAAATATTATTTAAATGATAAAAGGTAGAGGAATGTTTTAAAACATAGTTGAAAGGTGGTCGGTATATTACGGCTATGGCATGGACTAGCTAACTCGTGATAAAAGTTATTGGTTTGCAAATAACTTTCATTCTATAGAGCGAACACTCGTTACAAAATTTGCGGTTACCTTTGAATTGTAAGCAGTTAAATGTTGGACTTCAAATTTGGTAACTTAACAATGGAACTCGAAATTATTTCAACCAAATTAAGTTTCAACGAGCCGAGTGAGTTGGGATTTACAGTTTACAGGTTACGCTTGTGCTATTCTTATGTTAAGAATAACGCTCAAATCATTATATTCAATTTAGTCACCTAAAGAGAACTACAATGTTTATTTAAAATTTATTAATTATGTAATAAAAATACAAGAAGTTTACGCAACGAGAATGAGTTCCATACACTCGATAATGAATTTTAAAAATGACTGTTCTGTAAAGTTCGTCTCTGCCTCGTTACTATATTATTACAATCACTACCATTGTACCTAAGAAACAAGCCACTGTGCACACAAACTGAGTGGCTTAGCAACTCGAGACAAGAAATAAGTTGTCAAAGTGTCGAGATAAAGTTCTTCTGCTAACAGTCTTCTGTTAGGTAAATCGTCGGTTTCACAACTCAATATTGCCGCGTCTCCACTAAAATAATATCTTAAGGGCAGATATTGGGACAGCTCGGAAAAGCTCGAACGTTGAGTAATATTGCTTAAAGTCAATTGAAATAATATTACCACAACAGATAATTAGGTAGACTTTAAGTGTTTACGCAGTTTCAAGACCTACGCGTAAGTAGGTCGTGGATATATAAATACTCGTTCTGGTTGAAATCTTACCAAAGTACACGTAGGTATAATCAGTCAAGTTGATATTACTAAACCAATTTCTATTTGCATTGAAATATTGGCGTATGTACTACAAACAATGGCTGTGTGTAACATGTCGAATGATTCAGATCTGATTAAGTGCCTCAGCAAAAACCGACTCCGAACAGATTTCAGGTTGAAACTTCAGGCGACACACAGGCCTGTAATGCTTTTTGCGCTTTTATATTTTGCCGTGTCTTCATTAAGATAATATTCAAAATAGTTATTGGAACTGTATTCAGCCAAAGTATGGTTGGAGGCGAAACCTTTGTGGTTGCTTATTGGGAAACCTAATACAGGTTTGGTATAAATGTTTTGTTCATCAAGTTATGAGTCCGCTACATGTGCATAGATTATTTATTTTACCTTCTAAGGGTGTAACTGTTTAGTTATACAGAGTTTGTTCCTGGTAAAGCTATTGCTAGGGCGTGCTAAATAAGGAAATAAATGAATAAGTAATGAAAAAAACCGGTCACGTGGTGACCCAAATTCTGAGTGTATAAATATATTCGTTGTCATTTCAGGTAAAAGTTTAGTCATATCTAACATACACATATATATAAAGATATATAGTACATATTAGGGATTTCGTGGGATACTAAACGTAACATAGATATATTTATGGTCGCCCTCGTGGTTGTTTGCGAGTTCTCCAACATTATGCCAAATTTTAACAAGAAAGTCCAACTACGAATACCTATTTAATATGTCATATTCGTTAAGTATTCTTTTCAGTTACAGTCATCACTTTTGGGATTAAGTGCTTAGAATGCGTTGGCCATGCCGCGTTTTTTTTTAATTGTTATAGGACAATGGAGTTTATATTTGTCAATAGTACTTACCTTCAATATACAACGCTCGTTTAACCCTTCTTCTAACTGTAAGTTGTTTTAGGGTGTACAAAAAATTTTTTTCTTGCTTACTTTCTTACTAAAACGATGTTTGAAAATATTACAAAGTATTTGTCGGCAAATATTTTTCCCGCAACATTTTTTTATGTACGTATTTTCGCGTTTCTGAACAAATTTTATGATAGTACAGATATCATAAATTGCGTTATCAAGTGGAACGGAATTGGAGGGAAGGTAATATTCGGTACTGTTTTTCGGTTTTAAATCTTCCGCTACTGTGGCACGTCCATAGGAGCACGAAAGTTTTTAGGTCGACACCTTATCGTAACCGTAAATCAAGTGGACAACGCCAAAGCTGAGATGTACCGCCGGCCGGCTGGAAGTGATAACAGTTTAGAAGTTGGCATCGTAAACAACAATGTTAAGAGGACCCTACCTTTCTCAGTTTATATTATTACTAGTAGACCTGACCACGCGTTGCCGTGGTTATGTGTGTTGAATTCAATCAAATATGTCAAAATCCTGTACCATGATGTTTGTCGGACTAAGTGTTGTCCTATAAGAAAACATTGATTATGCAATAAAAAAATTTGATTAGCAATTGAGATAAAAGAACCTATATTTTAATTTGGGCCCAACAACAGATATTTACAAAATTTCATTGAAATCGGTTCAGTGGTTTCGGGAATCAGCGCAAACGAACATTGTGACACGGGATTTGTACTCGTATATATTCAGTACGAAGTATACTAAGTTTGGACTTACAGAGTATTAAGTACATAATATTTACATACATATATGCGTTTCCTCGCAAAATGCAACTCGCCCCGTGTTAATGATATTGATATGATTTTTAAGATTTTCTTATCATATTATGTCTACGCACTTCTTTTAAAATAACATAGCAAATTAGGTTCTACATAAAAGGAATTATACTGTTATCTCTGAGATTAAAGAAAGGCAACAGTAATTAAAAATTAATATTTTCTATCGCAGAGAAAAAAGGAAACGCTCGGAAATTTAAAATTATCGCTGGTAAAATGAAAACACATACACATGGGGAAAATAAATTTTAAAAGTATGATATCCTAAAAACCGTGTAAAGTAATATAGGTGTCGCGGTCTTTTAAATAAACGCGCACAGCGTTTTGGAACCCTGACAACAGCCGCAGCGTATTGTGATAATTTTTACACCACGCTGTAATAAATAATAAAAGTATTTTTATTTCACGTTGAAAATTATGATCGCAATTTACATTTAATTTGGAGAGGACGTAGAAATTGTAGATTATCTTTTAGTACATTTATTTTAATAATAAAAAACGGATAAGTATGTACATATAGTCGGAATATTTCAAATGATCTATTCACGGAGTATGTTTTGACAACAAAAGCAAAAGAACTGACGATCGTCCATCCAAACGTCGGCTCCATTATATACCAACACATTAGACTAATCTCGATACAAAAATTCTTCTTTATAAAGTAAGTTACCTATATTTATGATAATATTTTAAAACATTGAGGTGAGGTTTTGTAGACGATACCAATGCAAATCAATATGGTGCTTTATCGGTTTCTGTGTAGATATTTTAGTCCAAGTTATAACCAACTAATTTTCTAGCGTAGTGAACCTATATTTAAGAACCGCTGTGTGACGGCTCGTCGAGCAGTCAACTTGAAGTGCTATCGGTAGAAAATAGTCATAAAGCCTTATGAAGAGCGTAGTGTTTAATCTGAAGGCTAGTTAAGAAGGTTTTTACTAACGGGTTGGTGACTATTATTATGTCCTTTAACAATCTGCATGGAAGCAACATTACGGGCAGAACCATGCAATTGATAGGAAATGTAATGCTCGTAAAAAGACATTAGTGATTGGCATGCCCAACTAGTGAAGAAACATTTATAATTTTAAACTATCCCAAACATGAATAATTAGCACATCTTTATACATAAGTAGGTAGGTATGTCGATGAATTCCAAAGAAGCATTTTAATGTCTTCGAACCACAAAAAAGAATGCGGAGGTAAGAAACTTCTAAATTGAGCGTAATTCTTCCATTTTCAATGGTAATGGTGGAGTTTGCGAGCACGCACTTCCTGCAGTTTGAGCACAGGCGAAGGCGCCTTCACAAAGTTGTAGGATTTTGCGTCCGTAATTGAAATCGATCACACGTGCAGCTCGAAGTGTTAGTAACACTACTTAAGCCTTCGGAAGTCAAAGTATTTGCTCGAACATATATGAAGTTCACCCGTAATTCGTCAAGTTGAAGAAACGTTAGTTTGTTCGCCGCGGACTTTCTTCAACTACACCTTATGCAAGCAAAGTAAATCAATATCGAAAGTCAATGAATCAAGAGTAATATATTCGGGTACATAATAAATGTGCGCTACCTGAAGGCAATATCTGAAAAATTTGCCTGCCCGATATTGCTTACAAGGGAGTTTCCTTTCTCCCCAAAATTTAATGCGTCGTTCGCATTTTTATAAAAAGAAGTAGGTAACTGAAATAATTTGCGGTTGGTGCTTTATTTCCTTTTATTTATTTTAATGGTAGGTCGCCTTTCTTTGTTTCTCTTTTAAGCCTCAGAAGAAACGAAAGTTGCCTTCGAGAAAAACGTGTTAAATTCGCATGTCGTTATAAATGTCGAAAATATCGAGGCCGACGGCGGCGAAAAATGGGATAGAATAATTTTCCTAATTAATCTGTGGATATATGTATTATATTTTTTTCATTTAAATAATTTCGTCCGTCGTAGTTTCATACAAAAACAGTATAATTCCTGATTCGCAGGCGTTAAATGTTTAAACGTGACTTGGAGTAAATTATTTTACTCACAAAAACAAAACCCTTTATCATAATTTTATGGGCCAAGTTTGTAAACTTAAGACGCCCATTTCCTGTTAGGGATTTCAGGAGATGATATGATTTAACAGTTGTGAAATTTTTCAATTTAATTAAAAGATTAAGGGGTGTTCCCTAATTAAGTCTAATGTACGTTTTATGAATAGGGAATTGAAAACGTACAAATGTAGAAATAAACGTAGATTGCTGATGGAAGCCGCTTGAATGGAAGTTTATATCATCGCGGGGGCTTACACCGGCTTTGGGAGAGCGCGTCTCCATTCACGCCCGTTTCATTCGTTTCGCTTTCCACTAAAAATCTAAAATCAATAAAGGATCACGGTATAAATGCAAAGATTACTGGGTTCGCTTTAGCGTAGCATGAAAAATGTACGTCCCATTACACGAGCCGTCCGAAATAAAACCGCGTATCACTATGAGACTGTAAGTAGCACCATAAAAGGCGGATCCTTGCCGGGATCGCTTCGGCAAACACCTACAGAGGAATGGAGTGGTGTTAAATGAGAGGGATTGAGAGCGTCCCCCGCGCCGCCCCGCCGCGCCGTCTGCCATCGCCGGCGACGTCATATCTTAACAGATGCGTAACGTGTTTAATTTATACAAGAGCACTCCAAGTTTTAGACATCGACGCTTATATTAGATTACTTTAAATTATACTTTATACATTTATGGTAGGTATACATTCATAATAATAACAATAACAATATTTTTTGTTAATAATAAGAATAACTTTATTATATTTATAAACATTTTTACATACCTATCTACTAAATATATACCAACCATATTTGAAGAACCATTTTGTCAAATGTCAAAAGCTTTATCGTTATCCTTATCCATTACTTCCCAAGTTTAATTATAAGAAATTCATTGTTAATACGAATTCTTTGAAAGAATCAATTGTACAAAAATATTTGAAGACAGTTCGTAGTAAACATTTCCCGCATTCTTGCAGCAATGGAAATCTATTACAGATTTGTAAAATAAATCCATCATCTGTCTGCCCATCCTGTCTGTCTGCGATATAACTCAATAACCCCAAGATTGAACGAGTTTAAATTCGGCGCAGGTACTGATTTTTCATTGCGGTCGAATATTATGATATTTACCTGTATCTAACATGAATTAAAACTTTACAGCTAATCAATTTAACTCCAACAGCATAAGTTAAAGTGCCTCTCAATTTAATGTTTTATTAAGACTGAGTTATATTTGTAAATGTCTGCGAATACATTTTTCAATTTACTCGAATCCTTTGTCAATGTAGTTTTTGTTGAATGACGTCAAGCTATCGAATTTAATTATCTCTTTCCTCGAATGGAGAAGCCAACATTTGATTTCAGCTCTATTAAAATACAAAGTTCAAGAAAAGAAAATACGAACCGGTTTCTTATAAAATGCTTTATCATTACTATTTAATAACGTCTCTTATTATAATGGTACATATACTATTTACGAGTATAGTGCTATATTGATTTATAGACCTTTTGATATGTATGTTGCAATGGATTCATTCGTGTATGTTGTGAACATACCTACTGGTCTTTATGAAATTCCTTGCGTACCTATGTAATATACCTACACATTATATGTTTAAATCATATCGCCACTGCTATAAAAAGTTCCTAGTATAAACCACAGAGGCTATAGCGAAAAACAATTAGTGTTTTATTGATAATTACGAACAGCTGTGTTATCTGTATTAGAATAATGTAATATGGTAGGTATATACTCGTAGATATTGTAAATTTTAAAGATAGATCTTTTTACGTTTTATATTTTTATAGGGTAAGTCTGGGACCAGTCTGGGACCGACTTCGAATAGGCTGGATACGAACTAAAATTAACTTTCGTCACACTGTACTATATTAACTGTATTGGACTAGTACAGTAGTAGTGCTATAACCTATAACAAATTTAATACTTATGTACTAATATTGTTGACCTTATTTCTGGGTTGGTAGCAAAGCGGACGTGTAATTCGGTGGACTACGAGTGATATATTATGTGATATATGTAAAATCCTATCTTATGAATACCCGCTTGTGTATAAGTGTGTATTGAAAGCACTAACACGATCCCCTAATCAAACCCGCGCCCTCAGGCTGCAATACAATTGTGCAATCAATCAGAATAATGCGCTGACGGCGCGTAGTTATTGCATTAACAAGCCACGTAGGGTTTAAAGATCTGCCAAGTTGATTTAATTACGTAGCAGCCATTATTCTCGAAACAGTCACGATTATATTGAGTGTAAATAGAACGTCGAACAATAGCCTCAAAAGAAAAAATGTTATAGATCTGATATATATTATACTATTTTTCTGTTTGTGGGGTTTTCAATACGTGATGAGTTGGTAAATTCATAATGTTATAATATTAGAGATTTGTACCAAAACCCAAAAGACACTTTCTATTAAATTTCGCAAGTACCTACACATCTGGGACGTACAAAATTAATTAAGCTTCAAGTTATTTCTTCAGCTAATGCAGCTTAATACTTTATCGAATTAAAACTTCGCGTTTAAAAATTAGTAAAAAGAGAATATTTTAAAACTTAGTAAAATTTGTACGTGGTGGCGTTCATTACTAGTTCGATAATCGGTCGGAAGTGTGCGATGCATAATCAAGTAGTTGAGTCTGCGGGGCCAGGGGGTGTAGGACAGGGAGAGGTTCGAGAGGGGTTAGTCGTAAAACTATTACGGCAACGTTCTAGCGGTGCACTACGTCGGCTTCATTAATCGGCCATCCTATGAAGCTATCCACGGTTATTATGATATGGCGCTAGGCCGACGCAACTCGACTAGTTTGTGCCCTGTCGCTGGTAACTCGAATCTTCTTGGCACAGCTCTCAGAAAGGAATCTACTTACGTGCGGTATGGGTTCTGACTATCTTTACTGCGTTTTAAAGAACATATTTTTAGGGTATACGTGCCACACTTCCAAGTTTTAGCGCGTTTAAAATCTGCTTTAGCGTTTCTAAAGTTTTAACTCGATAAAGTCGCTTTTATTGGTACTAGTTGCTTTAGTTTTGGGTTGCCGAGGTCCGCAGAGATTTCGGATTTGTAAAGTTGAAACATTTAAAACTGAATTATGCTAAGCTTCATTTTATAAAAACAATTGGTAGCGTGATAAACTTGAAACATTTTAATTACGCGAACAAAACGCGCGTATGTCAAATTCCACTTAACAACAGTCTGTACGATATATAAACAGTACTGAATTAATCTAACAAACGTGTAGACCGTTTGGATAATACTTGAAAGATCATATTACATTCTGTAGATGGAACAGCAATTTTCATGAGTGCTAAAGTTGTTGGAGCGATCACAGCGCGCGGTGAGCTAACAATACCGATCCTGGCCCATCACTATATGTACTTTATCGGATTAAACTGTTACCACACCGCTACTGATATCACTATCTGTAGGTTAAACTTTGATTCAAAATTGTTAATCATACCTGTTATTATGTGTTCATCGAAATTTTTGTAATGTTAATGATTTATGTACAAATTTTAATGACTCGACCAATTTATAAAACTCTTTTTGAAAAAACTGTAACTGTACAAAATATTTACTAAAAAACAATTAAAGATTTGATGTAAATTAAACAGATATTATAAAAATGAAGTAGGTACATTGAAGTACGAAACCTGTGAAAATGATCTTGATAAATTTTACTAGATATTAAAACGTCAAACTATTCGCATTCACGTAACAGTATGTACGTAGGTTAAGCGTGGCGTAGCACGGAACCAGATTGGATCGGTCTAACAAGACCACGCCGTACTCGTAGGTACTGCACTGTTGCATTCGCTGCAGTACGCCACTCACTCTTATAGCCTATTTGGTTAAATTTACCAGTGAATCTCGTACCGTAAGTGGATCGTAAGCGCACTACCGATTTCGCCATATAACGACCGCGTCGTTCCTTCCAACCGAGAGGCAGAACTGTTCTATTCAATATTAACAATACACGGAGCGAAAATATCCATGATGCCTGCGAAGTTGTATCGGAATTGGTGTACCTTTTATGTACATATGTGTAGATATTTCGTTTAACAGTTCTATATCAGATGTTATTAAAAAGAAACATGAGATCCTTTCTGCGGAATAATTGATAGATACGGTTTTGTATATGAATAAATAATAATATTACTTCGAAGTATAGCATCCAATTGTTTGTTAAATCCTTAACAGGAAAACAACAAATGCAACACATAAATTTCAAAGCATCGATACATTTTTCAATATACTTACTTGAAAGTTGAAACTTCGAGTAAAGTTTTTTGTTTGCAGCTAGTTGAATCCCTTCATAAGTTATTAAAGTCACCATTCAGGTAAAATGTGTTTAAATATTTAAATGGAATACGTCTGGGTAAAATAACTAGTGCAATTGTTTAAGGCTAGTGGATTATTTTATTCGATTATCGATTTGGATCGTATTAATTAAGAGACCTCTTGGTTTAGTGTCTAAAAATGTGTGTGGTGTGCACATGTGTTTGTTCTGCGTCTGGGTGTTATAAAAATATCTATATAAATATTATATAGTATCTATTTACAGGTATGAGTGTTTATCAGTTGTCTGGTTACCGTGGTGCCAGTTCTCCTAGTTCTGCCCTAGGCTGGGTTTTAGACCAGATGGCCGTATAGAAAGATGTCCCAAGATATTATTATTAAATACCGTATCTCAGTGTATTTGGTGTGCAATAATAATAATTTTTGTATTGTAATATTGTTATTAATATTCAAATAACATAATGATTTTGCCAATAGTTTTTCTCTTAAAAACAGCCATCGTATTCAGTCGAACTGTTAATTATAGATTACTTACCAAACGATTATTTAATTTTAAGTAGAATTCCAAATTATTTTATCAAAAAAATCAAAGTCAATGAAGAGTTATGTCAGCGTGTGCGTATATTCTAGTCGGAGAGATGGCGGATTATTTTATTCGGACATGTTGTTCGCGGTGTGCCAAGGATTAAACGTTGCAGTTCTGGACACGAACAAATAGATACCATTACACATGACTGCGTGATTGATTTTCGCGTCAAAATCCAAAAGGTTCCGCTTTGTACTAGTCGGGGACTTTGTTTTATATTTTACTAGGCGCATTCCTTTTCATCAAGAATTTCTGAGGCTTAAAGTACCGGATAGCGTTTTTTCTCCTTACCTGTTAATTGATTTTTTGATTTAATACCAAGGGTTAACTTTAAAGGTTTAACTATTCAGCGGTTACAAGTGGCTGCTGTCGCCCATGAACATCTGTAACAAACTCCTATAGGAATGGGATTATTAAGGTACTATTAAGGTACAGGTACTAGGTAACAGGTGTTATTAAGAAAAGGTAATGGGTGATTAAAGGAACACAACACATTATTCTGAATAATGCAGGAAAATGAACGACAGTAACATAATGTACGACAGTAACATGTATCATTATGTGGACTGGAATTATGTTATCAAAATAATATATTAGTTACAAAAAGTACTCTTTTTCAATGTACGGTAAAGTTGCCGCTTCAAAAACATTTCTTGGCCATTGCAGAGGACCATTTTCACAAGTATTCGTTAATATCTAAGAAGAAATGCTTATGAATTTAAGTATCCAGTTACTTTTATATCTTGTCTTTTATTCCGAGTGCTTCATGAATAACTATAAGAGCTGAGATTTTATTCGTATTCAATACTATATAGTTTGAAATCAATATTCGATAGGTTTTATATTTGTATTTCACTTAACGGTGACATTATTATTAATAAATATTCTTATAACTTAAAATATAGCGATGTAGTCTTATGATTTACCTGGACTCAGAACTGACAGCGGGGGATCATGTGATAGGTACTTGGGTACAGAAATGAGAAATATTTTCGCACTGAATTATTTACCCAACTACATATATATTAAGAGGATGTATTGGCATATTTGAGATATCAAAATCCAATAGTGAATGTTATATGAGAGGGAATATATTATATTATCTTATTTTATGAAAATAAAAACATATATTATATATATAGATCCGTCGATTAAAAAATTTGTAATTAAATGTTGTGTACAGGGTTAATTATTTAATATATTAAACCTACTATTATGTATGTATATTATATACTAACACTTACACTATTAGAGAGCTACACTTTATTTAATCAATAAATAGTACTTAGTCACCTACTCATTTCATTATTATTTTTTGTTATTAACCTGAACCTGTCATTGACACTAATTTCATATTTTCTTGTATAGGTAATAGTATTCTAATTGAATTCGAATGATCTTTACGTAAGAATAAAATTAAAGCCAATAGGTCAAACAATTGCAAAGGAAAATCTCTTTGGAGATTGAGAATTTTGCCGCATTGTACTTTGAAATTGCGAATCAATGCAAAAGAATATACGAGCTAAGAATCGGAAGGCTGTTCAATTCAATTCTTTGCCACAACTTGCTCACCTAAGCTATTTTAGAAAGAGCTTTATATGGAGAAATGCCAATAAAAACCTGTTAATTTCACAAGTGGCTCGTACAAAATGAAGCCTTGGAATCATACATCCACCTCATGTTTTATTTACATCGATGTGTATAAGCAATTCCACCATTGGAAGTCTAGACGCAGTGTGAACGAGATGAAATGAAATATCGACTCCGCAGAAACCGATTTTCAGATTTTTATTGGAATTTTTAAGTCAGGTCTCCTCAATATCTCCTTTATAATGCGTCATTCTGATTTGAAATTGCGCGTGGGAGCTAAACATCTATTGAAGCACCAGCAGTGGATCTGGTTGAGAAATTGAAAACTCGTGAAAAAATTGTGTACCAAGAGAATATTAAGTACTTCGTAAAATGCAAATGTTGTAAATATATGTAAAATCTTTGATTGAATTAAATTAAAAGTTAATAGGTTATACTTCTGTTTAATCCTAATAAAGACCATAGAAAAATATAAGTTTGTTTAATTATAAAAAAATAACACAAGTTGTTGAAACCACTGCTGTCCTGTCCAACAATAACCCAAAGTATTACGTATCCTACTAATGAGTAGCCTTAGTATATACCTATGCATATTATGAATATATATTTCCATATTTCTTTAATCGGGTTCCATAACCTGAACAAATACTGCTAGTGCGACTTTCATTAATTCTTCAATTCAAACGTACAGTAACAATAAAATGAAACACACAAAACGTAAACGTTACAAACACTTGTGTGAGGGTCTTTGAGGGTTTTGGTTTATTTTATTCAGATAGCCATACATCTTCGCGCATTCACATATACAATTCAACACTTGACCCGCTAATAAATATCGGGGGTACAAACATGTATCGTGCAAAAACTGTCGCTTCGGGAAACAGGGGTCGCGAGCTTGGATATTTCTTAAAACTGTAAGGATTGTCGTAAATATATCACAGTGTCACCGCGTAGGTACGTGCGCGTTTACCTTGAGACCCGTGAAACAGTTCTGTACAGTCTTTCAAAGCCCAAGTTCTACTATTTATATCGTAAAACATAAACTTTATTTACAAAAAATCTAACAGGAAATTTGATGAAAGTATTCATTATATGTCTTGTATTCTGTAGATTGATTGATAATATGTAGTATCATCATTAATTATCATAAATGAAACGGTAAAAAAATTGCTGAAGCTCGTACTGAAATGAATTATGAATTAGGTACGTGATATAATTCTGTGATGATATCTAATCTCTGTGTTTTCATAATTTTGAAGTTTTTAGACTTGATTTCCTCTTCGATGATTAAATGCTGCCTCGGTTAAGAATACCAATAGACACACTGAGATGAATTCGTGTCTGTAAGATTTACTAGTTGTTTCATTTACTTACTACGGATACTACAGATAAGCATACACAAACGCAAACTCTACTAGAAATGTACTATTACTAACTAATTTTTTGGTAACAAAAATTTTGGGGTTTTTAAGTTGCAGAATTTCGTAAATCTTTACTGCAACTTGTCGTAAATATATCACAGGTGTCACCGCGTAGGTACGTGTTCACCTCGGCGTCCTATCAGTTCCGTAAAACAGTACAGAGCGGTGTTTCATCGGCTATGGCGGAATTTTTATCACAACATTATTTTCGAATATTGTGAAAAGAATATTACAATCGTCCTTATTTTTATGTTAGTCTTTCCTTATTTTTATAGTTAGTACAATCTTTTACCTGCTACACAACTCGTGTCGTGCAGTAGAAGAATAAAAGAGTTAAAATAAATGTTTACATTCGTTTCTTTTTTGTATAAAACTATTATTACTAACTTATTAAATTGACTTTTAAATGTTAAGTGAGCACGAAAACTCAAAGTCCTATTTGAATTGTACAATATCCACCTATGCGTTGCCGGCTTTAAAATGATGCCTTATATATTTTGTAAATGTTTACAGTAAATACTGATAATGTAACATTTCTTGCCCGTATGCTGAAACGGATTTTACAGAATTATTAATAGATTAAAGTAAAAATCTATGTTAAGGATTGGAGTCCAAACTTTATAAATTTTCTTTCGGTTTTTATATAGTCTAAGTAACATTCGTTTTAACGTTATCTGCATTTTAATATAAGATTATTTTGCTATTGACGAATATTGCTCCATCCGAGTAGAAAAAAATTTGGCTCAAAAACTAAAACTTTCATCTCATTCAAAATTACAATGCTTTCAAAATTGTGTTGTTTCTTACAATACCTCATCGAGTGAAGCATCATAAATACATTATGGGTGGCACCTCGTATGTGAAGGCGGTTTAGCCTTTGCCCGTCATAATTATGGCATCGGATTTGTTAAAGTGCCCTACTTTGTGTTAATATGGAGATTACGCTTTTCGACATTGCATAATTTTGATTTATCACAAAATTTTCGTGCTGCTATGATCATACATTATGCCTAACTAGTGAGCGCTTTTCTCACTTTAAATCAACGTAGGCTAAAATTTTATCTCTCATAATATTTTCAAGCTAATTTTACGCTCAGACACATCGATAGCTGCACTGGACGTAAAATATTGTAATATAACTGAACAGATAAAAAAAATACAAAATTATATCATTTGACATAAATCGACTTTCAACATTTATTGACTTCAATCAGTCCTCGTATGCCGTTTTATATCTTTCGTACCAATATAATTCGGTACTCTTAGAATATTCGTACTTAACAAAATGAAAAGTTCTTATACATCGTGTAATATAATATTAATTTTATGTTACACGCTACCTTCGTGGAATCTTGACAAGAATATACGATTACATGTCATAAGTTTTATGCCCCGAGAGTTCCAAGTAAATTCAAACATCCATCGATAAATCTTGGCGACGCTCGGAACGATTTCATTTTCGAATTTCAGGAGCGATTGCCTCCACTGTTAAAGTTTGCCTGAAAAATGTTCGCGGACGATTGACTCGGTATAAACGGAAATAAAAAGTTTGTGTTAGAGCAATAGAGTTGTACATTGCGCATATAAAGTAAAAAGAATGCTTCCAAGAGGATCACAATTGGAAACGCTTCTGGATTTTTCCGGACTTCCTTATAGAGTTTTTTACACCCGCACACTTGTATTAGACTAACTATTGACCAATATGATATATTTGCACTTTTTGCCCTTGAAAAGATTATGTTCTCTTACCAAATTGCCTAAAACGTGTACCGCTAAGAGGCTAATTCAAAAAAATTATAATTTTCCACGGTAATAAGCATAAACAGGAAATTCATGACCCGCAAGTTTAATTCAGTTATACTAGTGTGGCGTGAGCTGCGTTTTGTATTATCATTACTAAACAGCTTTTATTATTCGACGATATTTGGCTAGAGGGGCCTAACACGTGCGCTAATGGAATAAAAAGTAAGGTTACCAAGTAAAAAGATACAGAGCACCTCCCGCGGCGGCGCTTCGTGCGAATTTCGACTGAAAATTTTATACGTTCAATCTATTTTGAGCGCTTTTATACTGTGTCTCGCGATCCCGCCTTCGCGCAAAAGTGTTTCGTTTTCAATTATTGCCCACTTGTGGAACGGGATACGATGGAAAAACAAAAACTCGAGATCTGGAAATGATATTTTATAGACAAGGAGCTTTATTCGATGTTTACTGCATCTCGATTTGTTCTCGAGCGAGATCTGTGATGTTCGAAGGAAATTATTGACAGAACGTGCCGAGATGGTTGCTCCTGGGAAGTGGCTGGATATCGGACCAGCCGAGTGTGCTTTCGTCACTCCGCAAACAGTTTAAAGGTCTAACGAATGAATTGAATTAATGTTGTAATTTAATGACAAATTACTTACTTTAAAATGATACGTTTCGGCGGCAATAAAAATTATATTGCCTCTCGTAACTTTAAGTCTTGGAAAGCTTTGAGAGAATTAAAATTCCAGTGAAGAAATAACGTCTGTTAGATAAACGTATTAGCTTTATGTTTGAGAAGATATTTTATCCTAAAGATATTTTTGTGTTATTTAACCTAAATAACGTTTAAACTGAAATGGTGATTAATACACTTTCCCAAAAAATCATAAAACTTTGCGCAAATGAATGAGTATACATTTAATATCAAGTTGGTTAAAAAAAATATGTTGAAAAGGTGATTTTATGCCAATCAGAGATAATTAATTTAATCACGGTTCATTAAAGTGAAGCTTTAAGGTTACTACCCGTTAAAATTGGTTAGGTAATTGTTAACAATTTATTAATAAATTTACGACGTAATTTTAAATTATTTTTATTATTAACAATTTTCCTTGTGCAACAAACAAACCAACTTGAATTACTGTAGTTGTGCAAATATATCAATTGTTATTAATGAAATATTTTATTTTTTATATAATCAATCTTTCTGCACATTACGATTGCTCCTGTTATTTTTTTCAGATTAACGAGTATTGTATACGGATACTATTTAATAGGTTCGGATACTATTAATAACTGAGTTTTAGTAGATGATTGAACAATATATCATATAAATAACACTATTTGCAAGCAGTGAATAATATCCAGCTGTAGTCGCGGGCGGATAGTATGGCGCGACATCAACAAATGTCGCTCACAAGTCACCCGCGGTGTTCGCGGCACAACCTCACACCTACAGCTACATTACGTAGCGACAACTGAACAAAGTTGCATTATCTTTATATACCAATATCATTTTCAAATTGTGATTTCCAATAATTTATTCAATCCGAAATGTATTTAAAATTCGAATTCAAATGATTTAAAAAAATGAAAACGTATGCGGTGAGAACCTAGAAAAATAAAATATTATGGTATTAAATCTTACCTTTTCTAATAAATATTAAATAATTTGTGTTGAAAAATTTTTAGTTGCTTCAGTATTTTGCCGGTTCATAAATATTAAACACTATAACAAAAGAAGCCAAGGACGATTAAAAATTAAATTAGCATACTTTTTAACGGGAAATAAAAAAATAATTTGTGGATTCATGTATTCCATTTCGAGTCTGGAACGTAGCCATATTTGAATAAATATTTTGATTTCACGACAACAAATAAGCGTGCATTTTTACGCCACAGAATAATGCAAAGCGCCGAATTCCTTAACGCAAAAAACATATTTTCATTCTTAAATTATGAAATACAAATACTTACATGAAATCTGCATAAATTTTACTTATCGTGTGTAATGTTTATGTTTGCGGCTATCGCTACCTAATATTTATGTAAATGCAGCAGCCCTTTAACGTAAATTATTTTCAATGTTTGTTACCGGGTCGTATTATACGGCGGCTTTCATTACAGAAATGCATGGCTGTATACATTTTTGTGAGATTACAAATTTCGAAAAAGCTCACATCACAGAATGTTTATGCGATGCTGACTGAGGCATGTTGTCAGACGTAAGTGATAGTTGGGCTTAGAGTTCGAAAAGCGAAACTCAATTATAGTCGAGTTAGACGATATCCCCGACACTGGAAATTGCATTGTCTGCTCTGTTTATCTACTTTTAAATTAAATAACCACCGCTTCATCCACTACACATCCATAACACGTAAAATTGTCTGTTGTTGTCCGTTTGAAAATCACTTAAATGAGATTTTATAAATCCATGAAAAATCTTTGAATTCAATTTGAAATTGTCGCTCTACTATCTTCAAAGACTATTTGAAAACATCTGTCTTTTATTCGAGCAACGACATTATATGCAAATCGTTGTCAAATTACTGAATTGCGCGGAGCGAGCGCATACAATTCGCTATTTCATCGCATTTCGATCACAGGGGGAAGAGTGCAAGTTAAGCTGGAAACAGTTGAAAGCTTTGTATGAAAGAAGTGCGCGTACACCAGAGTCCTGTAATTTGTAGTTGACAATGTTCGCTTTGAGCAACGCGGTTTCTATTTGGCTTGGTGCTTAATCCTCTATGTGTGTATATATAGTATATTTGTCTGGAGAGAGTACGTTAATGGCTAGGTATGGCCAGGAATGTAATATACATTTAAAGAGAGATTTTCACTGGATTTCCAATCATATTTTTATTTATGTAAAGAAACAGTGCACCAGAGAAAAACACCCAAACGAAACTGGTGGCTATACGAAATATATCTGCGGGAGTAGTAATAATTTACTAATTGCATGGTTCAGTGACGCTGCTATCTTAATTTTGAGGACTTCGGGTTGTTTATCTTTGCTTTAGACGTTTATAGTTTTCTTTCATTTTACAAATACATATATTAATGCGATTTAGTCACTGTAAGAGCAGCGAGTGGAAGAGGACAAGTTTAACTGTTATAATTTTGCTTTATACTTTTATTAAATACGCAAAGCTTTTTTTCTGTCTTCTATTTGTGAATAATGTGGCACTACTAGTCTGTGATTAAGTGTTAAAGTTTCTTCAGTAAACAGACTTAAATAGGTTTTCGTTATAATATACTAATTTAATTAATAAAAAGCTAAAATAAAAAAAATGAAATACGTTAAATAGGCTGTTGTGTATTTTTCTGAATATGGTGTCATTCATACGCGTCAGTAAAAAATAATAGTTTTCAATGATAACACGAACTTGCTAATGGGACATGTATAACAAAAAATTTATGTACGCTTCTTATTGCATTTTTAACATCATATTTTCTTAGGACAACCGCATTAAAATATTTATCGAATATTATGCTGAATTAGCATTTGCAGCGAATGCAAACCGTCTTCTATACCATTGCGTTTCGATTACAGGGGAGGAACAGTGCAAGTTAAGCTGAAAACAGCCCGAAAACCACAAAGCTTTGTACGGAAGAAGTACGCGAACTCCCCTCTCTCTGCGTCCTGTAATTTGCAGTTGACAACGTTCGGTTTGAACGTCAGCTTGGGTTGTGCGCTTTTTAAAATGCCCCTATTGAAGTACTCTTTGTTTCCGTTCCTACTTAGCATTCGATAAAAAAAACAGATTTGCATTGTTTGTATACCAGGAAATTGTATTTGATGCTGGCTTGTGCGAAAATTGTATACATTATGGCGACGCATTGTAGAAAGCAGATAAAGTCGTTTGAATCGTCATTATTATTATATGAATTTTATACGAGTATACATATATCAAGCTATAAAAGTGAAGAAATATGTATGTGTTTCGAAAACTAACAACTGTGTAACCGTGCAGAATAAACGTAAATCGGATTGGAAAATTTCGGAGAGAATTTCCAAAAAAAATCTGTGGCTAGTGAATATTTCAACAAATATTGATACAAAATGAACCGCGCTTGGATATGCAGTTGATGAACACAGGCTCATATCGATTTTGCGCATCGCGACGGATCGAACCCGCACCAGGCCACGCTGCAGCGGCACGGATCAATGCGATACGAGTACATTTTGCATAATTGATGTTCCATTCACGGGAACCGAATACTTATTCATATTCATGATTTTTACGAAATTTCAATTTGTGCCGCCAGTAAGTGTATTTACAGGACCGCCACGTCGTATTTGCCCCAATACAATCTCTGTGAAAGCTGGACGGGGAGTCGCCAGAGAAACTCACGATAAAAGTAGCCTCTAATGCGATATTTCTGATGTTAGTGCTTCTTCCGATACCGACGCTACCATTATTGACGAGTACAATACACGCTTTTAAATTCTCCGAAGAAACATGTACGGTTGCGCAACACGCGAGTAGGTATCTCTTGTTACAGAAATAATATCTAATTTTGAACAAGAAATGTAATCAGATTTGTTCCACAAGTAGTATGACATCGAAATCACTCAAAGGGAAAAGAAGAAAAAATTGTAACGAATCTGATTCCCAGTAGCGAATCCGCGGAGGTAATGGGAGATTGTAAAAGGAGGCAATAAAAGCTTAGTATTGTGTGTGAGATCCGTAGGGAAGTCCGTGTATTGTGTTCGGGTCCGCGGAGGCTTCCAAGAATCGCCTGACCACGGACGCGGTCAAATTGTACAGAAATGAAATTATCAAGGTACGCTGCCGATTTTCCGAACCAATGAATCAAGATCCAATTCCCTTTTGTAATAGAACATCGTCGCGAAATGCGCCCATGGAGTTACACTGCCCACTCAGTGGACGCTTAGCCACACTTCATATATCCTTCATCTTTATTCGAAACTATTGAGCTGTTTGGTGTACAATTTCAGATAAAAAGCATTTGAAACAAACTAATACAAATATAAACATATCGTCAATCAAATTAATCTTATTCAACGAGTTGTGACAAATTTGTTGCGGTCGATTAACATTTTACAAAAGAATAACATCATAACTACAGCGACATAATTTAAAAACTCATATATTTAAATTACTGTGATAATTTTTGCTGTCTGTTCTCATCGTACGTACAATTTAATATCTAATATTGAACATTATGATTAGACGGAATTCCAACAAACATTCGTGTTTAGTAAGATTACCTTCAGTTGCTCCGTAATCTGCGTCAAATTGACTTTTCCGGCGGAGAGCTGACGAGTCTTCCGTCTGTAATATGCCATAAACGACCCAAACGTATTGGACCCACTGCTCGGAGGTTGATAAATTTCCAAGATATTTGAATGCGTTATATTCGTTTCGGGTTATAGTCGGCCGTCTCCCTTCAATAAATACTTCGTAGGGTAGATAATTCATTGCCGTTCCGTAAGCCTCTCTTAATGAAAACGTATATACGTTGTCGGTTCCAGTCACAGAAATACGTCAATACTTCGTTGATTCTAAATACTTCTCAAGCTATCATCATTTAGATGTGAAAAAAGAAATAATTTCCTTGAAAGTTATAAACCTGCGGATTTCCATATCGCTAAGTTGTTCTAAAGTAATTCCAAAGGTTTGGTGATAAATTTAGCGTCATTTCCTGTCTTGCGGAGGGTTTGCAAAAATCGGACCGGCTTACGGGCCATTAAAAATTAATGAATAGGTAATGTTATCTGATAATGATTCTGGAAAGTTTAATTAAAATTGTCCTTTTTGTCACTTAAATTAGTTTTTAATGCCACGTATATCTTGATTATTTTTATTCAAGAATAAGGTCTTCGTAAAAGTTGGACCGTGAATAAATTTATCATATCGAGATAGGACCATCTTAATGATATTAAATCTTCTTTAGTCTTGGTTCTTTCCGAAGACATTATTTTAATTACTAAGTCTGTCCATAATACATTAATTAATAAGTACTTTTACGGCTTATTTAATAACAATATAACTACGAATGGTCAGATAAATTATATTGTATTTTGTAGATTAACAAATCAGCAAGCGACAGTCGCGAGATGCCCTTGTCACTGAAGAACTTCTGCAAAAGAATAATATTTTATTATTATATCCGTAAAAATCCGTTAGAAATCATAACACACCAATGGCTATTATGCCAATGTATCCGCAGGGGCCGTCAATATTTCAAAGGATAACCGATAGTCACAAATTTTCACCAGCTTATTCGTGCTGTGGAGAGCACGTTAAGCAGTTATACCCGGTTGTTACCACTAAGCAACAATCGTTAAACTATGTCGGAGGCTTTATAGGGTGTTTAAAAATATTTGACAGACGCTTGGGCCACTAATTCTCATCTCCGCCATCCGCACTGGACAAGTTTAATGGAGTATATTAGAACGTTCTGCACTTTCGTGACCAATTCCCAGCAGTGGGATGTAAAACGGGTTGAAGCCAATTAAATGACAAAGGAGATAGAGCATTTGCAGTGCAGCGCTTCCGGAATAAACACTCGATTTTTTACCAAACCTTATCTTTCCACAAAGGAATTGTGATGTGTGGTAGCAAAAGGCAGAGGCAAAGGCGAATATAAAGAATTTAGATCAAAAAGAGCGAAACATTTGGGAAATCGCGATAACATCATTCAAAGGATGAGGAATTGAGAGCTCTATACACCTACCTTTGAGTGAACAGAAATAAATATCCGCGCATCTGCATATCGAGTGAGTGGGCTTTGTGAATGCAACACAGATTTAGAAGCTAAATTTAATGTATATATATATTTGAATATTCCATGATATTCTTATTTCTTCGCTTAGTTTACATGTGGATGATTGCATTTTCAAAACAAAACACGCACTAATACAAATTGTGATCGTGTGCTGTTAAAAAATGTATATATGTTTAATTTAAAAGATATGTAGTATTTTATATATTTTTATACAATAAAATATTTTTGTTGCCCGTACACGTCACAGCGGTTTTACTTCTTTTGTCAGATATGCCGATGATAAAAACTCAATTATTAGTCTCTGAATAATTAATTATTATTTTTATTTCATAAAAATCGACCCCTACTACTTACATTGTCGATGTCACGTGACATACGCATAATGTACGGTACTGTATAAGCCGCGTGCGTAAAAAAACACGAGCGCCTAGGGGAGGGTGGTGTCGCGGTAATTGCTGGCAATTTGTAATGGCCCGTCTGATTGCCGGGCGGAACGTCGACTCTAAACTGCGCTATTAATTTCGTACATTTGATTAACGAAACTACTTGTTATGTTAATGAACGCGGAAAGAATCACGACAGCGCTAACGCGGTGTCGACACCTCGTCGTGCTTGCGATATTTTCCCTCCGGCTGTAATTCAGTGCACATTTTAAAAATATTTCTATATAAATAAACTACAAGTTTCAGTGAACATTTAAAGGGTATGTCCTTTAAATGTTTATGGATGACTTAAAGTATATATGAAATTTTTTTTCATACTGTAGACAGTGAGGTTAACAGTGTGGTGCTCATAGATAAACCTTGGTAATTAATAAACATAAACTTATTATGTTTAACTAACATGTAACGCATAACATCTGCATGGACATAACATGAATTTTTATTCTCTTCGGAAATAATTGAAGTTTAATAATATTTCTTGAAAAGCGAAATTTTCCTTATACTCCTTTTACTAGATATACTCATGTATATTAGTTATTAAGTTTTTCATCATTTTGACTCATAATTCGGAATACGCAACTTTCAAGGTGACTCTAAGTAACATTTAAAACTGGAAGCCTTGTCAACAACTTGTCGTGCAATGTTTTCTCGCCTGTAATTACAACTACGGCACACAGTTTCGAAGTTTTCGAACGTTGTTTACGGTCGTGTGAAATTAAAAAAAGGAGCTTTTATAAAATTTACACGGTTTTATAACGTGATTTATTGTATTGCCTTAAGGGTGACTTTAAATTGTTAGTTTATTTTTATGTTACACCTACCATATTCATAGAATAAATTATAAAATTCGTTTGAGCTTTGTAAATGTTTACACGTGTCTTGTGTTGATAAGATCATAAATAAGAAATGGTTGATTTTAATATTTCTCCTTGGTAACAGGTAATAAGGAAAACATGATGGAGAAATAAAAACTATCCATTCGGAAGCCTCGAATAGCTTGTCGTAGTATACTTGGCAGATTAGGTTACACATTGTATTAACTCCTACGTCTGTTTAAAAAGTGCTCAATATCGAGATTCACAGAACTTGTGAATAAAATTTCGTATGTGGCTCTCGCTGGTGTATTATTTCCGGTATACTAAATTATAAATAAATAAATAAAATCAGGTTTTAAAAATAACTACTAATAAATAAATAATAATTTGGCTGGAATGTTACGCCTAAGCCTAATATAAAAATGAATACAGTAAAAAGAGAAAATTGCATTTTTTATTACAAATTAAATCAATACAAAATCAAGAAATTGAAGTTCGGTACGTATACAAATATTTAATATTATAAATGTGTAGTATTACCCAAAACAATATTTTCAAATGACGTTTATAGCAGTGATACGATCTTAGATCGATTGAGCCGCGAGGCGCGCGGCAGTGGAATAGTCCGGATATTTGCGAACAAAAACAAAACCACCTCAAAAACTAAAGGGATTTAACGTTACAATCATATTATGTTAAAAGCGGAAACTCCTCCTCACATATAGAATTATACTAGTGGACCTGACCACGCGTTGCCATGGTTATATACATATGTCAAATCATATAAATATGTATATATGTCAAATATCGTGAGGTCAGAAATTTATTTTATGTAACAATGTATCGACCATTGACATTTATTATTTATTAGTCTTATAAAAACTATCCCATCTTTTAAGTTGGACCAAATAATAGATATGAACCAAATTTTATTGAAATCGGTTCAAAGGTTTCGGAGATTATCGCAAACGAACCTCGTGACAAAGGATTTTTATATATGTAAGGGATATTGTAGAAGTAGCAAATTGGTGATTACGTGACCTGTTATTAAAATATCATAACACATCTATTTACAAACTCAAAATAACTAAAGATCCTGTCTTCAATGTGATGTGCAAGTTATAACATAAACATTAAGTCGAGCACAAAATGTTGTTTTCATACTTGGAAAAAGTGATGCGTAGTGTCAGAAAAGGACAGAGACGGTGCTTTAGTAGTCAAAGACACGATACAAGTGTCTGCCATCGTTTAATTTTTATTTTATCTCTTTTAAAATATCCGTTATTCATATCTGCACTGGAAATAAACTTTAAGCTGAAACATTTTGAATCAGGAGGGAGTAAATGTCAATGACGTCATCTATTCCGCATTATCAGCTCTTCTGGTTATGCCAATATCGGTTCAATCAGTGACAACCTTTGTTGATGTAAAAGCTTATTATTTCGGTAATCATAGCCCGTTTAATTTAGTTTAACCACGTTCATTAAGGTTGTAAGTAAAATTGATGGGGGCGTGGAATTAGGTTGTTGAATCATTTCTGTCTAATTTTCTGTTGACAAATCAGACAAATACCGATGAAAAATTGTACATAAATAGTTAAAACTCTTGAAGTGATTATAGAAAATACATTGTTTATTGATAAATGTATATTTCTTACTGTATTTGTTTATATACCGAACAATTACTATTTCTGCTCTATATAACGATAACGCATTTCTCCACGTTTCAAAATTGTTTACAATACGTCAAATGCATCACTTTCCTTCCACTTTCCATATCTGCTTCACCACAATCAACATGCAGTGCTTTACAGGTAAACTAGGTCGGTTCGTCACTCGCAATACTGTAGTTACTAACGAGAATAAGGAAGACCAAGATTATTGTTTTCAATGCGATACTGAAATGCATTACAATCCTAGGTATACATTGGCTGAAACCCGTTTTACGTCCTGCTGTTGGTCACAGGTCCTTCTTGCAATTGCAAGAGGCTTACATAATAAGGCCACGTTTATATTATAAGTTAAGTCTATTCAAAACTAGGTTTCGGGTAAAAAAATTCTGTTCGTACACATGGAAGTTATGGCGACCATCTTAGTCCTCGAGAGTAGCAACGCACCTATAACCGACTTCTGATGGGGTAACTACTAACACTTACTAACTGCACCTACTAACATATACTAACTGGGATAATATCACTAACATTCCCATTCCTGCAGTCCTGTTACTAAAAATACTCACCAACTAATTCTTATTAACATCTACACTAACTGAATTCACACCAACAGTCAGCTCCCTACAGCCCTGTTGGGAGTCGGGTACAGATATCCATGGGCGGCAGCTGCCATTTGTGATTGCTGCCTGCTCGTTTGCTACTCTATTCTAATTTAAAAAAAAGTTACAACTGTTAAGGAAACAATATTATGCAATTCCAAACATTGCTGGCACAAATATAAAGCTCTCATTTGACACACACTTTGCATCTCAAGGCTTTGCATCCGATACTGGGATGCCCCTGGAGAAAAAATGAAACCGCCATTTGCAATTCTATACCCATATTATGTGTCTGCGTTAATGCTTCAACGCGCTAAATTTTGACGCTAACTGGATCACTTGTCACGTTTGTAACTTGAAGTACATACATACGTAAATAAAATCTGCTTTAGTTTTTACATATTAAATGTATACTATTGTAATTATATTCCATATTCAAAAGATAGTAGGGATTATCAGGTTTTGCGTCCGTTGAATCGTATGAGTAGAAGTAAAAAATATAATAATAACGATCATTTGATCCCAAACCCGGCAGTTCCTGTGTTAAGTGAACTAGACAGCGATATAATGATACAATTAGGTATAAATATCTCTTATATGTATATATAAAAATTCCATGTCACGATCATCGTTTTCTCTAATCTCCGAAACCACTGAACCGATTTCATAGAAACTTTGTACATAGCTATTATTTGATCTAACTTAAAATATAGGATAGTTTTTATAAAATAAATAAATATTAAATGACAATTGTCAATAAATTTTTACATAAAACCTATTTCTGAACGAACGATATTTGTCAAATATATTTTTGACATAATGTAACCACGGCAACGCATGGTCAGGTTCACTAGTATATTTATATAGACTAGTGGTCGCCTTCTGGTCGAAATTCGACCATAATAAAAAATAATTCTTTGACATTTCTTTGGACTTTTTGTTTG